>QXTE01000658.1:20293-78397 GCA_003942145.1 Platysternon megacephalum | reverse complement strand
CAGGGGTCGGCAACCTTTCAGAAGTGGTGTGCCGAGTCTTCATTCATTCACTCTAATTTAAGGTTTCGCGTGCCAGTCATACATTTTAACGTTCTTAGAAGGTCTCTTTCTATAAGTCTATAATATATAACTAAACTATTGTTGTATGTAAAGTAAATAAGGTTTTTAAAATGTTTAAGAAGCTTCATTTAAAATTAAATAAAATGCAGAGCCCCCCGGACCAGTGGCCAGGACCCGGGCAGTGTGAGTGCCACTGAAAATCAGCTCGCGTGCCGCCTTCGGCACCTGTGCCATAGGTTGCCTACCCCTGGTCTAGCCCTACAAATAATTGAACAAACCTGGTGGCACAGCAGTGACAATCCATGACCTGGCTTGGGGAGCAGAGCTTTGTAGCCCATAGAACTGGCTTTAGTATTTATTTTATTCAGCAGTAACGCAAGGAACCTCCAGGCCTGTATCCTATAAGTAGGGCCCTACCTAATTCACAGTTGTGAAAAATGCATCATGGACCATGAAATCTGGTCTTTTGTGTACTTTTACCCTATACAAAGTTCATGGGGGAGACCAGCGTTTCTCAAACTCGGGGTCCCGGTCCAAAAGGGGGTCATGGGGAGGAGTTGCAAGGTTATTGTAGGGGGGTTGTGGTATTGCCACCCTTACTTCTATACTGCCTTCAGAGCTGGGCAGCCAGAGAGCGGCGGCTGCTGGCCAGACGTCCAGCTCTGAAGGCAGCACCCCACCAAAAACAGCACAGAAGTAAGAGTGGCAATACCATACCATGCCATCCTTACTTCTGCGCTGCTGCTGGCGGTGGCGCTGCCTTCAGAGCTGGGCTCCTGGCTAGCAGCCACCACTCTCCAGCTACCCAGCTCGGAAGGCAGTGCTGCTGCCAACAGCAGCACAGAAGTAAGGGTGGCAATGCCATGAGCCCCCTACAATAACCTTGTGACACCCCCCCCCCCCCCCCCCCACACACACACACACAATCCCCTTTTGGGTCAGGACCCCTACAGTTGCAAAACGTGAAATTTCAGATTTAAATAGCTGAAATCATGAAATTTACAATTTTTTTAATCCTGTGACTGTGAAATTGACCTAAATAGACCATGAATTTGGGAAGGCCCTACCTATAAGACACCGGCTTCAGCAGTTAGCATAAGGCTTAAAGCCTATGACCTTTGGCACAGATAAATGGCCCTATGGGTACCCCTCAGTTTTGGGGAGGTGGGAAGAGGGTGTTTAAGGGGGGAAGTTTGTCCATGACACCAGCCAACCACAGGAACGTGAGCTAACACCAGCTTTGGGATATCTTAGAATGGGAACGTCCGCAGATGTCTGACCACCAGAGTGCCATGGCAATGAATTGACATATAGGATAATAAGCTGAGATTGTTAATATACTAATTTATAGGAGAACACCCCAACATTAGCAGGGTGTGGAAATACACATAAGAAAGAGGAGAGAAACCCCTATTCAAGGGACAGAGTAGCGTCAGCATAACATATTATAAAAGTTGTATCCCAGCGCGCATGCAGGAGGATAGAGAGATGCAGCTCTTGGGAGGTGCCAGGTTGGTGGCTGCAGGTGCTGATGAGGAAGGTGATGGTGATGGTGATGATGAAGATAATGGCTAACATTTCAGGTTGTTATGCAAGGGATGGTGTGAGTATGTGTATGGACAGACGGACAGTCTGTGTTCTCTCTATCTACCTTACTGTGCTAGAGTGTTGGGACTTATCTAAATGTATTAATAAACTGTTACAAATACAGACATGTTGTGTGGGAGTTCTCTGGGTGGAAGATGGGAGTGTTGCAACCGTGCACATCAGGGTCCCCAACCGATCAAACAGTAATTTTAGTAATACTGGGCCTCATCTTGGGACAAGAACCTGTCAGACCTCAAAGTGATCACGTCAGTATCATTAATATAGGATTCATCCATCGGGTGGCTAAACCTTGTAGCTCCAGCCCAGGGCTAGTAGCTAGGGAGCATGATATGGAGACAAGAGGCCATCTCTGACCAACTGCTCCCTGGTCCTATCTCTCACCAGAGCAAATCATACCTGGAGTCAGTTTCACTGGGAAATGTGTCTTCAGCAGCTCTGGGCTGCCTCTCTAGGACCAGGACCCTATCACGTCACGCCTGGGTACTCCTTATTGGGGACTCTCTGGAACAATCCACACTCTTCCTAAACATCCCTCTTCTCCCCCCTCCCCTGGATCCTGGCCGTTCTGTCCTCCCATTGATCCTGTGGTTTCTAGGCAGGATGCCTACATAGGGCTGGGAGGGCGGTGGGGCCCCAGGGGGCAGGGTCTGGGGCAGGGGGGCTGCAGCGCGATGGGTTTATCGCTAGGACCCAGGAGCAGCTGGGAGGCGGCTCTGGGGGGAGCGATCGCTGGGCTCAGGCCCGGCAGCAGGAAGTGACTCGCAGCCGCTGCGGTGACTCTGGCTCCCAGGCTCCTGGCGAGATCCCCGAGCCCCGGCGGCTGGTGCTGGGAGCCCGGAGGCCTGGCTGCAGCCGGGAGAGGGGAATCTCCAGCAGGGCCCTTCCCGCTGCTCCCCAGGAGCCTCTCCCAGGGCAGAGCCCCCAGCCTGGCCAGGGCCCTGCCCGGCCCCTGCCCCAGGGGGGCCCCGCTCGGAGGGAAGGTGAGAGAGACCCGCCCCCCCTCACACCCGGGCTGCAGGGGGAGGGTTTGGCCCCAGGCTGCTCCCAGCGGAGCTGGCTGCGATTCCCTGCCCTGGGCCCGGGAAAGCTGCCGCCAGCTCCCGGTGTGTGCGGGGGGGACAGAAGGGGGAGCCAGGAGGTCGCTGGAGAGGGGCAGGAGGGGTGTGGGTAAGGGGGGATTGAGAGGGGAACAGGGATGAGTGAGAAGAACATAAGAAAGGGGGATGGAGGGGGCAGGACGGGATGGGGGCAGTGGGTGCGCTGCATGGAGCATGAGGCGATGCAGGGGAGTCAGGGGAACAAGGCTGGACTAGAGGGAAACTCTGAGTGTTGGGATATTGCAAAGGGGGGATGTGGGGAGAAAGGGGGATGGGGAGGATGGGCAGCAAATGTGAGAGGAAGAGGAGACTGGCTGAGGAAGGGAGAGCCAGAGGGCAGGGAGAGGGGAGGGGAGAGATACAGTTACGGCTCCCCCATCCTATGGATTTAGAGCTTAGCGAGTGTCAAACCCGATTCACTGTTCGCAAGCATGAGGTGTGACTCCTGATGGGCAGATGAGATCAGCACCTGTCTGCCCGTCCCTGGGGGCTGCAGGGCCAGCACTGGGGGGCTTAGTCAGGCATTAGCCACTGTCACCAGAGGGCTCCGGTTATTGCTCAGGGAGAGGAGGAGGCGGGTGTGTCTCTCTCTCTGCTCCTGATATTAGAGGCGTTGAGTTGAGCTTCCTGGGTCAAACGCTGCTGCCTCCTGCATTTTGATGTGGGAGCCCAGAGTGAGCAGTTGCTGCTCCCCAGCGGGGTCTGTGCTGGGAAGAGACCTGCATTAACCCCCCCTCTGTGCCCAGCCCAGGAGGGGACTTTCTGAGGTGGGTGGAACCAGCCCCTGGGGCAGCCCCGGGCTCTGCCCACACCAGCCCCTGAGCTGCAGGTGAGGAGGGGGGAGGGGGGGGGGAGAGCTGGGGCCTGGCAGGAAAGTGACTCTGCACAAAAGGCCCCTTTCAGGGACCAGCTGGTGAGTTTGTAGTAGAGGGAGAGCCAGTGTCTGCAGGTCCCAGAGCTGCTGCCCTCGTGACACCCCCAGGCTCACACTCCTGCTAGCAGAGGAAGTAGCTGATCTCTCTACTGGAGAGCAAAGGTAAATGGGGCAGTCACAGTTCTCCTAGACAGAGGGGAGGGGACAGAAGGGGGGAGTGGAGAGATGGAGAGGAGGAGCAGAAGCAGTGAGGAGAGAGGCTCCCAGCTCCCAAACCTGCCCACTGCATCATCATCCTGGGCAGACTGACTTTCCTGACAGAGGAAAAGCCAGTTCCTGTCTCTGCCAGGTCCCTGTGCTGCTGGGGGGATGCACCGCCCTTGAGAACAATGTCAGGCTCCTTTGATTTTGCTCTTCCTAGTGTTTATCTCAGAGACTCTTGTGACAGACGTGACAACAACCTGGGCAAACCTTATGGAATTAAATGAATCTGTATTGAATGAAGTGTAAGTAGTGGGGGAGTCCATTGTATCGAAAATGCAACCGTTAGTGTGCTGTTGCGGGATTGTGTGGGAGTTCTCTGGGTGGAAGATGGGACTGATGCAATCTCTGGGAGATATTAGGGATTTCAAAGGTCTTTGGGAACAATACGAGTGCGATGGATTTCCTAGGGAATACTTGGGGGTGAGGGAAATGCACTTTGAGCAGAGACCCGCTGGCTGGCTGATTGCCTGCTCAGGGTCTCTTCAAAGAGCCAGACAGGACGGATGAGTGACTCTCGGCGGTCTCGTCTACACTAGCACTTAATGCCAGCAAAACTGACGTGGCCCAGGGGATGTGAAAAAACCACCCCCACCCCCGAGCGCCGTAAGTTTCGCTGGCATAAGTGACAGTGTGCACAGCGCTGTGTCGGCGGGAGAGCTTCTCCCACCAATGTAGCTACCACCGCTTGCGGAGGCGGCATGATGATGTCACTGGGGAAGAGCTCGGGAGAGAGCATAGAGCGGCGCCACGAGCGAGCTTACAGCGGCGCAGCTGCATCGGTACAGCTGTAAGCTCACCAGTGCAGGCATGGCCAGAGCCAGGGGTTCTCATTCTGAGCAAAGAGTGTGATGAACCGGAAATCCCAGGGAAATGCCATGGTGGGACTTTGAAACTTTTGAAGGCCTGCTCCTGCCCGAGCTCCTGTGGCAGAGAGGGGGTGGTCTCTGGGAAGTTATCAGCATGCATGTAGCTTCTTTTATTGTTTTGAATATGATTTTTTTTCCCTGTAGTGCTTTTACCATAAGAATGAAATAAGCCTAGGAAGAGCTGTGTGGAAAATGATCCCTGGGGGAATTACACGGTACCATGTCAGAGCAGAGGAGTAAAGCAGGCCTCCTTACACACTCGGGGAACAGCCTAGAAATACCCCGGTCAGAAGGGAGAGAGACCTGGGTCTCCATTCACAAGAGACGATAGCTAGGGAGCTGCCTAGTGGGTGCCCTTGCTGGATCGCTGAGTGTAAATACAGGAGCAGTTGCCCTGAACTGTGACAGCTCTGTTGCTGGGAGGGTTTAGAAGTGTTAATGGGTTTAGGAGAGGGTCTGTGTTGTAAGACCTGGTCTACAGTTAACAATCAGATCCATCTACTGCATCACTCAGGGCTAGGAAGAGTTTTAAGCCCTGAGCTAGTTAGATCGACCTGAACATAAGAACGGCCCTATTGGGTCAGACCAAAGGTCCATCTAGCCCAGTGTCCTGTCTACCGACAGTGGCCAGTGCCAGGTGCCCCAGAGGGAATGAACAGAACAGGTGATCACCAAGTGATCCATCCCCTGTCGCTCATTCCCAGCTTCTGGCAAACACAGTCTAGGGACACCATCCCTGCCCATCCTGGCTAATAGCCATTGATGGACCTATCCTCCATGAATTTATCTAGTTCTTTTTTGAACCCTGTTATGGTCCTGGCCTTTACAACATCCTCTGGCAAGGAGTTCCACAGGTTGACTGTGTGTTGTGTGAAGAAATACTTCCTTTTATTTGTTTTAAACCTGACCTCCATTATGGACGCAGCTTGAACGAGCTACTGCCAATTGGAGAGGTGGATTATCCACACCGATGCACAAACCCCTTCCATTGCTGAAGGCAGTCTCCACATTACAGAGCTGTAGCAGTGTGCCTATAACACTTGTAGTGTGGACACAACCTGAGTGTATTCCCAGTGTGGCAAAGTCTAGAGTGTCTGTCTGCAGGAAGAGAACCTGGGGGGAATCAGGGTGTGAAATGGACTCAAGCCCTTTCTGAAACCTCCCCCATCACCCCTCTCGCCCGGACAGGCTGAGGAATCACGTCCACGTTTCGCTCCAGGAGACAGGGAAGGGAAATGGCTGTGATGGAGCCAGCTCAGGTAGGGGATTTTCAGGGAGCTGCTGGTGCTTTTGTTGTGGAGGGGGAGGGGACAGGGTGTGATAAAGCTAGTGGGACTCATTCAGCTTGGGACCTGATTTCTGAAACAGGAAACACCCCTCCTGGGCAGGCCTGGGAATATTTCCAGACTCCCAGTGCTGGAGCCTGACCCCACTGGCCAGAGGCTGCTGTGAAATACGAAGGGAAACTGTTGGGATTCCTGTCACTGGCTCAGAGCTCTGCTTCCTGCATCAGCCTGTGGCTGTCAGGCGTGTGGTAAATGCGAAGACCCTGCCCTGCTCGGTCTGCTGGGGGCACAAGGAGCTCTCACCTTTTCCCCACCCCCTGAAGCCTCCTGGCTGCTCTCAGCAGGGTGGGGGTTAGATTGTCATACTCTGGCCCTCCCAGAGCTTTCTCTTTATTGACTTTCTCCCCTCCCCCCACCCCCACAATGAACAGTGAGATAGTGGCTGGGGCAGCAGGTGCTGAGTGGGGGACTCTTGTTGTTTCAGATGCCGGTGACCTTCGAGGAGGTGGCTGTGTATTTCACCCAGGGGCAGGGGGCTCTGCTGGACCCCGCTCAGAGAGCCCTTTACAGGGACGTCATGCAGGAGAACTACGAGACGGTGACCTCACTGGGTAAGGGATTCCTGTGCCTTCAGCTATTAGAAACTGTGGGGTCTGCGTGTCTGAATCTGGTGAGTTCTTCCCTGCTCTGTTAGATCAGAGGGAAATGGATCCCAGAGTCCATAGATCTAGTGTGAGAGAGACTTTCATCTCTCCATGCCCCCTCCAATGGGATCGGGGAGTCATAAACCTAATGGACACGCTAATTCATCCCCATCCATCCAGCTTTCAAAGGGGCAGAAGCAGGGTATGGTCCTGTTTGTATTATTTATCACTTGTTTGTACTGTTGTTGTGGCCCTGTTCATCCCAGGATAGATGGACACAAAGTGGGGAAGGCAGTACCTTTGATTGGACCAAATTTGATTGGTGAAAGAGAGAAGCTTTTGAAGCTTGTTATTTTGTTTTGGATCACTTGATGATCACCTGTTCTGTTCATTCCCTCTGAAGCACCTGGCATTGGCCGCTGTCGGAAGACAGGACACTGGGCTAGATGGACCATTGGTCTGACCCAGTGTGGCTGTTCTTATGTTCACACACAGGAGTTGGCCCAAGAAAAGATATTACATCACCCACCTTGTGTCTCTTATTTTACACTCACCATCCCCTATGATCCTCATCGCTGGGACTGGCTCCAGCCAGAGGGCTCTGGAGGTTTAGAACTAGGCAGGGGTTTAACACCAGAGCTGTGTCTGCATCAGCAAGTCCCCCAGAATGCACAGTTCCTGGAAGCCCCCAGTGATGCTGTGACAGCTCCTCCACCCACAGACATCTGCCTCTCCCTGGGGGCTCAGTGGCCATGTCCCAGTTTAAGATTCCACATCTGCATAATTACAGTGACCATGTTCCATCCTTTTTGATTCCACAATCCCCCAGCTCACCACGGGGGCAGGTTAAACTCAGGGAATGTTCTTTGTGACAAATACTCTCTCAATACTCCATGCACCTTCATCTTCCTGATTGACCCCCCCCGAGCAGGATTTCCCATTCCCAAACCTGACCTGATCACCCGTCTGGAACGAGGGGACGAGCTGTGGGTCCTGGATCTCCCAAGAGGCAGCCACACAGGTGAGGAATCGGTTAAACTGACACACAAACTATCTGGCAAGTGAATGAAAAAGCTGAAACTCCCAAAGGTGGGCTGCTACCAATCTCCTTGAGATGTGTTTCACCCCATCCAGTCAGGCTGTAGCCAGCCAGTATGGTATCATCATTGCAGATATCACCCATCCTTTAGCTGTATGAAGTTTCCTCCCCGACTTTTCTTGCCTAAGCATGTTTGGGTGGGATATGGAGGCAGAATCCAATTTCTCCATCTCCCCAACAGTTATCATGTTGTGTTTTCCCCTGTTTGCTGCTCCCCTTCTGTCCGGCACAGGGAATGACTCCTGTCCGGATTCTCTCTCTCTCCCAATAGGTGATGAGACGATGATGAGTGAGAACAAGGAGAAGAATCCACAACAGGTAGATCCCAAGCAAGTGGAACTGCAGGGGAACTTTTTGAGAGGAGCTGAAGGGAATTTTTCCCAATCCTTGGAACAGAGAAAAGCTTGGAGGAGTCAGCAGAGATCAGAGAGGCAGCTGGGAAACCACCCAATGAAGAAAGAGGATGAATCCGTTGAATATGGGGTAGGATGCAAGAATCCCAATGAAACCACAGCCCTGCAGACAAAACCCTGTAAATGTCTCAACTGTGGGAAAAGCTTCAATCAGAAATCGAACCTTATCACTCATCAGAGAATCCACACAGGTGAAAAAACCCATAAGTGCTTGGGCTGTGGGAAAAGCTTCAACCAGAGATCATCCCTCATTATACATCAGAGAAAACACACAGGTGAGAGACCGTATAAATGCTCTGAGTGTGAGAAAAGTTTTACCAAGAGCTCATCCCTAATGAAACATGGGAGAATCCACACAGGAGAGAGACCTTATAAATGCCTCAAGTGTGGGAAAAGATTCAGTTTGATATCATCCCTGACTACACATCAGAGAACCCACACTGGAGAGAAACCCCATAAATGCTTGGACTGTGGGAAAACCTTCAGTGACAGCTCACAGCTTATTAAACATGGGAGAATCCACACAGGAGAGAGACCTTATAAATGCCTGGACTGTGGGAAAAGCTTCAGTCAGAGCTCACACCTTATTACGCATCAGAGAGTACACACAGGAGAGAGACCCTATAAGTGTCTCAACTGTGGGAACAGTTTCGCTCAGAGATCCATCCTTATCAGACATCAGAGAATCCACACCGGAGATAAACCTCACAAATGCCTCAAATGTGGGAAAAGTTTCGCTCACAGATCAACCCTTAGTTCACATGAGAAAATCCACACAGGAGAGAAACCCCACAAGTGCTTGGACTGTGGGAAAAGCTTCATTCAGCGATCAGCCCTTACTACACACCAGAAAATCCACACAGGAGAGAAACTCTATAAATGTTTGGACTGTGGGAAGAGTTTCACTCAGCGATCAAACCTGATTTCACATGAGATGATCCACAAAGGAGAAAAACCCCATAAATGCTTGGAGTGCGGGAAGAGCTTCCGTCACAGCTCAGACCTTCTTAAACATCAGAGAATCCACACAGGAGAGAGAATCTACAAATGCCTCGACTGTGGGAAAAGTTTCACTCACAGATCAACCTTTACGAGACATCAGAAAATCCATACTGTAGATAAACCCCACAAATGCCTCGACTGTGGGGAAAAGTTTCCTGTGGGTTATATGAGACGGTGCAGAAGAGAGAAGAAACCCATAAATGCTTGGACTGTGGGAAAAGCTTCAAGGACAGCTCAAAGCTTGCTAAACATCGGAGTCTCCACACAGGAGACAGCTCTTAGGAATACCTTAACTTCAGGGAAAAATGTAGTCAGAGCTCACCCATTATCATATATTGAAGAATCCACACACGAGAGAGACTTTAAACGTGGGGGAAGCTTCATCTGGTGCTCCAGGAGTATAAAGCAGCAGCAAACCCACCCAGGGTAGAGACGCCTTAGGGTGTGTCCGCACAGCATAAGAAAAACCCGCAGCTGGGGCTAGGGCTGGTTCATTGCTATGTGAACTTCTGGGCTGGGGCTGGAGCCTGGGCTCTGGGACCCTCGCACCTCACAGAGTCCTAGAGAGAAGGCTCCAGCATGAGCCTGGAAATCTATACAGCAGTGAAACACCCCATGAGCCCGAGAGGGCTGGCATGGTGCAGCCGCAGCAGGTGCCTAGCTGCTGTGTAGACAGACCCTGAGATGCCTCCTTTAGTGTGGAAAATGCTCCAAGTGGCGCTAACACCATGTCAGACATCAGAGACTCCTCCGCACAGCAGGGAAATTCTCTCAGGGCCCTGACTAGGGCTGGCCATGGTGACAAACCCATTTCCTCGTTCCCACACACATCAGGGGTATTTGACTCCCAAGGATCCAGCTGCCCACCGCTGGGGTGAGGCTCCAGCAGCAGCCGAGCATCAGCTGGTCAGTGACCCTCTGGCTCTGCCTGGTCTAAGCAAACCCCAGGCAGAGGAGGAGAAGCTCCCATCAGCCCCTCCTCCCTGCTGCAGCCCTGGCTGCTGAGCTGATGGGCCACAGGTGGGGGAAGGGAGAGAGAGAAACTCCTCCAGCCGCTCCCTCTGCCTGGCTGAAGTTCCCCCCCTCTCCCTTCCCCTCCCAGCCGGGATCCCCCTGCCATGGAGATGAGGAGAAGGACATTTGAGCCAGGCCCCACCTTCACTCTACACACCTGTCCCCACCCCCCATCTTCCACCAGCCCCTGGGCTGGGCTCCCCCACTGACCTGGGGCTGTTCCCTGCAGGGGGAGTGTCCCTGGGAGCTGGTAACTCCTGCTCTCCCCAAATCCCCCAGGGCGCTGGGCTCTGGGGGATCAAACGTTAAGGGACCAGGGTGATGGGTTCTGGAGAGGACACTGGGGATTGAATGGTTGGGGCTGGGGGAGCTGGGTGCTGGGGCTATCGAGTGTTTGGGGATCATGGGATAAGAGGCGAGGGAGAGCACAGGGGTAGAGAGGTGCTGCCTCTCATCACTCTCCGCCTCTGCCCCTTCTCCTTGCCCCCTCTGCATTCAGCCAGCACCACTGAGAGGAACTGATTCCCACAGGGCCTTTTGTGGGGGGAGAAGTGGTCGGGATTAGCTAGCACATGTCCTCTGCCCCTCCCCCACTCTTCCTGGTCAAACTGACCCTGAGCATCTTATTGATTCTGAGCCCCCATTAGCAAAGTAATTGTCTCAGTCATTGAGTTCTCTTGGGGGGATCTTGTCCCCTTCCCAGATCCTCATCTCACTGTCCTCCAGGGTGGTTTGTGGAAGGCTGGGGCTAGCGCACCCTGGGACAGACTGAACTTTGGGTTGAGGATCTAATTTATCAGATAGAAACGGGAACTTCTAATGAGGGTAGGCCCTAGTTCAACCTTTCTGATTTTGGTTTTGCACATGACCATGTGACTCCATCCCTCCCCTTGTTTCTGTTTGGATCTCTTGTCTCTCTCCAAATAAATTTCCTTTTGTTTTGCTGTCAGCAAATTCCAGTGCTGTGTGTGATACCAAAGCGGTGGTCTCCGGTCAAACTGGTCAAGTGATGCTGTGGGGTTCAACCCAGACCAGTGTCATCGCCTTCGTGTAATCCTCGGTGTGTCTCTCTGTTGTGCAGCCGTGGTTCAGAGCCCTCACACCAGCAGCCTGTGCACAGCACCAGCGTCTCTCACTGGCTTCCACCAGCTTTGGTTCCTCTTTGAGAGTCACCCCAACTCACCCCCCAAACCTGAGTCTCCGCAAAGCCGGCTGCCCTGTAGTGTCAGATCCTCCTGAGCGTAGCACTCACAGAACTTCAGTAACTTTGCTGCTCTCTTAAAGAGACAGCACACAGCCCCACCCTGTTAGGTTAGCTGAGGACTCGCACTTCATTGTGATCTGCAGCACCGAGATGGTTTGTTGTAAAACTAAAAATAAGTTTATTCCCATGGAACCTAGGATTAAGGGATGTCTAGTAAGAGTGAAAGGGCCAGGAAGGTTACAAACAAAACGTGCTTTCTAGTGACTATATTTATCTTCAGTAAGGCCGTGTCTTGGTCTTAGCAGGTGTCTCACTTAGATTCAGTGTCTGGGGACTTTTGGCCTCCTTGGCTGGAAGGTTCCACTTTTCTCAGATGTACAGGAGCTCGGCCCTATGGTATCTGCCCAGTAATGGATGCCAATCTGGCTTTGTGGCCTGGTTATATCTAAGGTTCACATTTTGTCACGGCTATTTTTAGTAAAACTCATGGACAGGTCCTGGGTAATAAACAAAAAATCATGGAAGCCTGCAACCTGTCTGTGACTTTTACTAAAAATAATGGGGAGAGGCTTACGGGGTGATGACTGAAGCTCGAGGTTTTTTTTGGGGGGGGGGTACCAAGAGCCCAATCATCTCCGCTGCGGGGTGGCTGACAACTCCGGGTGCCCCGCCACAGCTGAGAGCTCCAGGGGACCCTCCGCCTCTGAAACGGAAAATCTCATGGAGGTCTCTGAACATCATGGAATCCGTGACTTCTGTGAAATTCCTTATAGCTTCCAGAGTTCAATGACTTAGCTTCAGGAGACAGGACGTTTTTGTGCAGCTGTGGCTTCCATCTCCCACTGAGAGTGGGAAGTGGCATCTTCCACATTGGTTTGCCTGCTGGCTTTGTCTGCCCTTCATGTAAATGTCATTTCATTGTCCTCGCTCCATTTACATTGCAGACGCATGCAAGCAGGGGGAAGAACGACATTCCTTTGCCTGGGGGAGAGGGGTGATGTAAGCCTTGCCTGACAACACATTTTAATAACATCTTGCAGCAGGTGTTTCTAATGCTTCATGTATTGCCATCATGCCAGAATCTGGCTGATCAGTGAGTTGTTAGTTTCCAGTGACACCTTTTAGATACCGATCATGGCCCCAGTGAGTTGAGCTGGTCAAGGCAGCTGAAACTCACTGCCAGCTCCCAGGGAGCCCCTGGCCCCCGGCATTGGGATGCTCTCAGGGTCGGAGAGGTGCACTGGTCCTTGGGGAGCTGCAGATCAGAGATTTCCGTGGGTATCCGGTGATAGGGCCTGGATACCCTAGGGGCACACTTTGAAGGGACTCAGGAGCTGGGATCTGTTGTTACCCTGCAGGGCAAAGGCAGGGCTGGTGTACCCCGGGGAAGAGTCCCGTGGCTGAGGGGCTGGGTGTGGGAGGGAGCTAACACCCAGCTGGCACAGATGAGTCCCTCGCACAGGAGGCAGGTGGAAGCCAGGTGAATCCCAGCCCTGGGTGCGCTGAGCAGCCTCCCAGCACCTCTGCCTGGGAATGCACCACTGGGAACCCCTCTGCTGGAGTGTTGGGGCTCAGGTGCCTGTGCTCTTGTGAGAATGATGTCAAGTGCCACCCAGAAAAGCCAGCAGAAGGGAGTGTGGGGTGATTCCTCCTGTAAACTCAGCCCAGGAGTTGGAGCAGCCACCCTGATGTGAGACCCAGGTTCAGTTCTAGCCTTTGCCGAGAAAGGATTTGAACAAGGGATGCCCACAGCTCTCAGGACAATGCTGTCACCATGGGGTCTCCCAATGTCAGACTCCCCCCATTTCCTGTTTTACTTTGGGTTTCATTGCAGAGTCCTTGGGAAAGGGGGCAGGCTCTCCCAGGCAGGTGCCTCAAACCCTGGACTGCAGAGTCAGTCTCGCTGTGGTCTGGCCTAGTGAACATCCCACCCGGGCTGGGCACAGGGGGCGCTTTGATGAAGATCTCTTCCCAGCACAGACCCTGCTGAGGGAGAGCAGCTGCTCAGTCCAGGCTCCCAGATCCCAATGGAGCGAAAAACAGAGACAGATTGAGAGCAGCCTCCTCTGTCTCTCTTTCCCACTTTGCCATACAACAGCTAGTGAATCAACTCCCCCCTCCCCTCCCCTCCAGACCCCCAACCCTGGAGGAATCCAGTGCAGTGAGAGATGGATTAAGGGATAGGCCATATAGGTAGGTACCTAGGGCCCTATTCCTGGGTGCGTTGGGGGTCGCACAGGAGCCTGCTCATTGGGGAGAAGGAGCAGTGCTGGCTGCCCCACTGCCCACTTGAGAATGTCCCAGGCCCAGCCCCCCTTTCAGAAGAGGGGGCACCAGGGCAAACTCAAGTGAGTGCTGTTGACACCTGGTGGGGGCCAGAGTCGAAATGGAGTGAGTTGTGCTGTGATCCCCGTGCACCAGGGCACAAGTGGGCAGAGCACCAGTCCCTGAACCAGACGGGCTGGAGTTTGCTGGTGACATGCAGGTGTGTGAGAGGGAGCTGCAGTCAGTGCCCACATGGGGGAGCCAGCCGGGAGAGGAGCAGAAGGGATCCCTGGTCATGGGGGTGGGGTGGAGGGGCAGACATGAGGGGGTTTGGCCTAGAACCCAGGGATGGGTTAATCCGGCCCTACAAATAACTCCAGGAACCTGGTGGCAAAGCTCTGAAACCTCCATGACCCGAGCTGGTATCTCTGGCCCAGGGCTGGTAGCCAGTGAGCCTGATGTGGAGACAAGAGACCAGCTCTGATCAACTGTTCCCTGTGCCAGTCTGTTACCAGAGTGGCAGGTTTCAGCGTGGTAGCCGTGTTAGTCTGTATCAGCAAAAACAACGAGGAGTCCTTGTGGCACCTTAGAGACTAACAAATGTATTTGGGTATAAGCTTCCGTGGGCTAGAACCCACTTAATCGGATGTATGGAGTGAAAATACAGGAGCAGATATAAATACATGAAAGGATGGGGGGTTGCTTTACCAAGTGTGAGGTCAGTCTAACGAGATAAATCAATTAACAGCAGGATACCAAGGGAGGAAAAATAACTTTTGAAGTGGTAAGAGAGTGGCCTGTTACAGACAGTTGACAAGAAGGTGTGAGTAACAGTAGGGGGAAATTAATATTGGGGAAATTAAGTTTAGGTTTTGTAATGACCCAACCACTCCCAGTCTTTATTCAGGCCTAATCTGATGGTATCCAGTTGGCTAATTAATTCCAGTTCTGCAGTTTCACGTTGGAGTCTGGTTTTGAAGTTTTTTTGTTGAAGAATTGCCACTTTGAGGTCTTTTATTGACACACAGAGTCAGTGTCATGGAGAAACGTGTCCCCTGCAGCTCTAGCTCTGGATTGTCTCTCTAGGACCAGGAGCCCCATCACCCCTGTAGATCAGTGGTTCCCAAACTTGGTTTGCGGCTTGTTCACGGTATGCCCCTGGCAGGCCGTGAGAGGCTTTGTTTAGCGGAGCGTCCCCAGGTACGGGCACTAGCAGCTCCCAGTGGCCGCGGTTCACCGTTCCCGGCCAATGGGAGCTGCAGGAAGTGGCGCGGGCTTGGGGACTCTCTGGAACAATGCCCAGTTCCCACAGAAACCCCCCTCCCCGGGGATCTGGGTCTCCTGTCTGTCCCCCCACAGCTACACTGGCCTCTGTGCACCGTGCCCCCTTGATGCGGAGAGAAGCTGCTGGAGCCAAGGGGAGGTGGGGCCCCCGAGGGGCAGGGTCTGTGGCGGGGGAGGGCTCCAGCGCTATGGAATCAGCTTGTCGCTAGGACCCAGGAGGAGCTGTCTGCCAGCCAGGAAGTGAATCGGATTCGGATTCTGGCTCCCAGGCTCCTGGCGAGATTCCCGAGCCCCGGCGGCTGGTGCTGGGAGCCCGGAGCCCGGGCTGCAGCCGGGAGAGGGGAATCTCCAGCAGGGCCCTTCCCGCTGCTCCCCAGGAGCCTCTCCCCGGGCAGAGCCCCCAGCCTGGCCAGGGCCCCGGCCCGGCCCCTGCCCCAGGCGGGCCCCGCTCGGAGGGAAGGTAAGAGAGACCCGACCGTCACACCCAGGCTGCAGGGGGAGGGTTTGGCCCCAGGCTGCTCCCAGCGGAGCTGGCTGCGATTCCCTGCCCTGGGCCCGGGAAAGCTGCCGCCAGCAACCGGTGCGTGCGGGGCGGGGGGAGCCAGGGGCTGGAACGAGGGGGCAGAAGGGACTGGAGGTGGGAGGGCAAGAGGGGATTTGTAGGTGGGAAGGGATGTGTGAGCGGGCAGGAGGCAGGTGAAGGGGGCGGGATGCGGCAAAGGGGGCGCTGCATGGAGGATGAGGCAATGCAGAGGGATCAATGTACAAGGGAGAATTGTGGCGCTCAAGGGTTGGATTAGAGGGGAAATCTGTGTGGCGGGATCTAGTGAAGGAAAAGGGGGGATATGGGGAGAGGGCTGGGGAGGCTGGAATGTGAGCGCAAGAGGAGGCTGGCTGGGGAAGGGAGAGAGAGGCCAGTGAAAAGGGAGAGGGATGGGGAGAGATACAATGGCAGCTTCCCCGTGCCATGGATTCAGATCTCACCCACACCGGTGTCAGACCGGAGTCACTGCTGGCTCTGGCAGGGGGTGAGTCCAGTTGGGCGGATGAGATCAGTTGTCCCTGGGGGCTATACGGGGAATCCAGGGCAGCTCATTCATCAGGTGTTGTCACCAGACTAGAGGCTCTGGCCATTGCTAAGGGAGGGGAGGAGGCGGGTATGTCTCTCTCTGTCCGCTCCTGGTATTAGAGCCCTGGAGTTGAGCTTCCTGGGGCAGATGCTGCTGCCTCCTCCATTGTGATCTGGAAGTCCAGACTGAGCAGCTGCTGCTCCCCCAGCAGGATCTGTTCTGGGGAGAGACCTGCATTAACCCCCCTCTGTGCCCAGCCCAGGTAGGGACTTTCTCCGGTGGCTGGAACCAAATCCTGAGCCGGAGCCTGCAGGACCAGTCTGTCTGCAGGGAGAGAGCCTGTGGGGAATCGGGGTGTGAAATGGACTCAAGCCCCTTCTGAAACCTCCCCCATCGCCCCTGACAGGCTGAGGAATCACCTCCACGTGTCGCTCCAGATCGTCCTGTCTTCCAAGAGACAGGGAAGGGAAATGGCTGTGATGGAGCCAGCTCAGGTAGGGGATTTTCAGGGAGCTGCAGGGGCAGTTGCTGTAGAGGGAGAGGGGCAGGAAACACACAGGGTGAGGCAGGGAGGGGCCAGCATGTGACAAACCAGCTGGGACTCGTTCAACCTGGGCCTGATTTTCTGAACAGGCCCATTGTCAGGGGGGAACATTCCCCCATTTCTGAATCAGGAAACAGCCTCCTGGGAAAACTGACCAGACTCCCAGTGCTGGATCCTGAACCCACTAGCCAGAAGCTGCTGTGAAATATGAAGGGAAGCTGTTGGGATTCCTGTCCCTGTCCCCGCAGAGCTCTGCTTCCTGTATCAGCCTGTGGCTGGCAGGCGTGTGGGAAATGCGAAGACCCTGCCCTGCCCTGTCTGCTGGGGGACAAGGAGCTCTCACCTTCTCCCCACCCCCGGAAGCCTCCTGGCTGCTCTGAGCAGGATGGGGGTGGGATTCTGCTACTCTGGTCTTCCCAGAGCTTCCATTTCCTTATCCTTCCTCCGGTGTGACTACTGGGATTGTAGCTGGGGCAGCAGGTGCTAAGCGGGGGACACTTGTTGTTTCAGATGCCGGTGACCTTCGAGGATGTGGCTGTGTATTTCACCCAGGGGCAGGGGGCTCTGCTGGACCCTGGTCAGAGAGCCCTCTACAGGGACATCATGCAGGAGAACTACGAGATGGTGACCTCACTGGGTAAGAGATTCCTGTGCTCTTAATTATTACAAGCTGGGCGGTCTGCGTGTCTGAATCTGGTGAGTTCTTCCCTGCTCAGTTAGATCAGAGGGAAATGGATCCCAGAGTCCATAGATCTAGTGTGAGAGAAACTTTCATCTCTCCATGCCCCCTCCAATGGGATCGGGGAGTCATAAACCTAATGGGCATGCTAATTCATCCCCATCCATCCAGCTTTCAAAGGGGCAGAAGCAGAATATGGTCCTGTCTGTGTTATTTCTCACTTGTTTGTACTGTTGGTGTGGCCCCGTTCAACGCAGGATAGACGGACACAAGGTGGGGAAGGCAGTACCTTTGATTGGACCAAATTTGGTTGGTGAAAGAGAGAAGCTTTTGAAGCTTGTTATTTTGTTTTGGATCACTGGATGATCACCTGTTCTGTTCATTCCCTCTGGGGCACCTGGCATTGGCCACTGTCAGAATACAGGATACTGGGCTAGATGGACCTTTGGTCTGACCCCGTGTGGCCGTCCTTATGTTCACCCACAGGAGTTGGCCCAAGAAAAGATATTACGTCACCCACCTTGTGTCTCTTATTTTACACTCACCATCCCCTATGATCCTCCTTCGCTGGAATTGGCTCCAGCCAGAGGGCTCTGGAGGTTTAGAACTAGGCAGGGGTTTAACACCAGAGCTGTGTCTGCATCAGCAAGTCCCCCAGAATGCACAGTTCCTGGAAGCCCCCAGTGATGCTGTGACAGCTCCTCCACCCACAGACATCTGCCTCTCCCTGGGGGCTCAGTGGCCATGTTCCCATCTGTTCAGATTCTACATTTGCATAATTACAGTGACCATATTCCCACCCTTTGGGATTCCATAATCCCCCAGCTCAGCATGGGGCAGGTTAAACTCAGGGAATGTTCTTTGTGACAAATACTCTGTCAATACTCGAGGTACACCCTCATCTTCCTGATTTCCCTCCCTGAGCAGGATTTCCCATTCCCAAACCTGACCTGATCGCCCGGCTGGAACAAGGGAAAGAGCCGTGGGTCCCGGATATTCAGACCTCTGAGGAATCAGAGATCCCAAGAGGCAGCCGCACAGGTGAGGAATCGGTTAAACTGACACACAAACCATCTGGCAAGTGAATGAAAGAGCTGGGACTCCCAAAGGTGGGCTGTTAGTGAGCTCCCCGGGGAATGTTTTACCCCACTCAGTGAGGCTGTAGCCAGCCAGTATGGTATCATCATGGCAGATATCATCTATGGCTTCCCACCCATCCTTTAGCTGTATGGAGTTTCCTCCCCGACTTTTCTTACCTGGCAGTGTGTACATGGGATGTGGAGGCAGAATCCAATTTCTCCGTCTCCCTAACAGTCACTGTGTTGTGTTTTCCCCTCTGTGCTGTTCCCCATTCTGTCCTTTATCCCCGGCACAGGGAATGACTCCTGTCTGGATTCTCTCTCTCCCCTAGCAGTTGATGAGACGATGATGAGTGAGAACAAGGAGAAGAATCCACAGGAGGAAGCTCCCAAGCAAGTGGAATTGCAGGGGAACTTTTTGAGAGGAGCTGAAGGGAATTTTTCCCAATCCTTGGAACAGGGAAAAGCTTGGAGGAGTCAGCAGAGATCAGAGAGGCAGCTGGGAAACCACCCAATAAAGAAAGGGGATAAATCCGTTGAATGTGGGGCAGGATGCAAGGACCCCAGGGAAACCACAGCCCTGCAGACAAATCACAAGGAAGAGAAACCCTATAAGTGTCTCAACTGTGGGAAAAGCTTCAATCAGAAATCGAACCTTATCACTCATCAGAGAATCCACACAGGAGAGAGACCTTATAAATGCCTGGACTGCGGGAAAAGCTTCAGTCAGAGCTCACACCTTATTGCGCATCAGAGAGTACACACAGGAGAGAGACCCTATAAGTGTCTCAACTGTGGGAACAGTTTCGCTCAGAGATCCATCCTTATCAGACATCAGAGAATCCACACCGGAGATAAACCTCACAAATGCCTCGACTGTGGGAAAAGTTTCGCTCACAGATCAACCCTTAGTTCACATGAGAAAACTCACACAGGAGAGAAACCCCACACGTGCTTGGACTGTGGGAAAAGCTTCATTCAGCGATCAGCCCTTACTACACACCAGAAAATCCACACAGGAGAGAAACTCTATAAATGTTTGGACTGTGGGGAAAGTTTCACTCAGCGATCAAACCTGATTTCACATGAGATGATCCACAAAGGAGAGAAACCCCATAAATGCTTGGATTGTGGGAAAAGCTTCCGTGACAGCTCAGACCTTCTTAAACATCAGAGAATCCACACGGGAGAGAGAATCTACAAATGCCTCGACTGTGGGAAAAGTTTCACTCAGAGATCAACCCTTACAAGACATCAGAAAATCCATACTGCAGATAAACCCCACAAATGCCTCTACTGTGGGAAAAGCTTCATTCGGAGATCAGCCCTTACTACACACCAGAAAATCCACACAGGAGAGAAACTCTATAAATGCTTGGACTGTGGGGAAAGTTTCACTCAGCGATCAAACCTGATTTTACATGAGATTATCCACAAAAGAGAGAAACCCCATAAATGGTTGGAGTGTGGGAAAAGTTTCATTCAGATTTCAAACCTGATTTCACGTGATATGAGCCACAAAAGAGAGAAACCCCATAAATGCTTGGATTGTGGGAAAAGCTTCCGTGACAGCTCAGACCTTCTTAAACACCAGAGAATACACACGGGAGAGAGAATCTACAAATGCCTGGACTGTGGGAAAAGTTTCACTCAGAGATCAACTCTTACCAGACATCAGAAAATCCATACCGGAGATAAACCCCACAAATGCCCCTACTGTGGGAAAAGTTTCACTCAGAGATCAACCCATATTAGACATCAGAAAATCCATACTGGAGATAAACCTCACAAATGCCTCAACTACAGGGAAAAGTTTCATGTGGAGATGAAACCTGATTTCACGTGAAATGATCCACAAAAGAGAGGAAACCCGAAAAGGCTTGGACTGTGGGAAAAGCTTCAAGAACAGCTCAATGCTCACTGAACCGTCGGCGACGCCACACAGGAGACAGCTCTTAGAAATACCTTGACTGTGGGAAAAGATTCAGTCAGAGCTCACCCATTATCATACATTGAAGAGTCCCCACAAGAGAGAGACTTTGAATGTGGGGGAAGCTTCATCTGGTGCTCCAGGAGTATAAAGCAGCAGCAAACCCACTCAGGGTAGAGACCCCTTAGGGCAGGGGTGGGCAAACTACGGCCCGCGGGCCAGATCTGGCCCCTCAGGGCTTTGGATCCAGCCCGCAGGATTGCCCCCTGTGGCGCTGCAGACCCCGCGCCGCTCTCAGAAGCGGCCGGCACAACGTCCCTGCGGCTCCCGGGCGGGGGGACAGAGGGCTCCGTGTGTTGCCCTTGCCTCCAGGCACCGCCCCCGCTTCTCCCCCCCCCCACCCTCTGCAGCTCCCATTGGCCGGGAATGGGGAACCACAGCCAATGGGAGCTTTGGGGGAGATACCTGGAGGCGCAGCAAGGGCAGCGCATGCGAAGCCCCCCGAGCCACTTTAGGTAAGCGGCGCCGGGCCTGAGCCCAAATCCCACCTGCACCCCACCCCCCAACTCCCTGCCCTAAGACCCCTGCCTGCACCTCGCACCCCTCCTGCACCCCAACCCCGTGCCCTGAGTCCCCTGCCGCACCCTGCACACCTCCTGCACCCCAACTCCCTGCCCTGAGCCCCTCCTGCACTCCGCATCCCCTCCCGCACCCCAACCCCCTGCCCCGGCACTGCATACAATTTACCCACCCAGATGTGGCCCTCAGCCCAAAAAGTTTGCCCACCCCTGCCTTAAGGTCTCTCTGCACAGCAAAGAAAAACCCGTGGCTGACCCATGACAGCTGACTCAGGCTCATGGGGCTCAGGCTGCAGGCCTGGTTCATTCCTATGTGAACTTCGGGCCATGGGCTGGAGCCTGGGCTCTGAGACCCTCGCACCTCGCAGGGTCCTAGAGACAAGGCTCCAGAATAAGCCTGGAAATCTATACAGCAATGCAAGAGCCCCATGAGCCCAAGTCGGCTGGTACGGGCCAGCCACAGCAGGTGCCTAGTTGCTGTGTAGACAGACCCTGAGATGCCTTTAGCGTTGAAAAGTCTCCAGCTAACACCACTTTGGACACGAGAGACTCCTCCACGCATGGGGGAAATTCTCTCAGGGCCCTGACTGGGGCCAGCCATGGTGACAAACCCATTTCCTCATTCCCACACACATCAGGGGCATTTGGCTCCCAAGGATCCAGCTGCCCATTGCTGGGGCGAGGATACAGCAGCAGCCGAGCAGCAGCTGGTCAGTGACCCTCTGGCTCTGCCTGGTCTAAGCAAACCCCAGGCAGAGGAGGAGAAGCTCCGATCAGCCCCTCCCCCCTGCTGCAGCCCTGGCTGCTGAGCTGATGGGCCACAGGTGGGTGATGGGAGAGAGAGAAACTCCTCCAGATGCTCCCTCTGCCTGGCTGAAGTTCCCCCCCCCCTCGCTTTCCCTCCCAGCCGGGATCCCCCTGCCATGGAGATGAGGAGAAGGACATTTGAGCCAGGCCCCACCTTCACTCTAGACACCTGTCCCCACCCCCCATCTTCCACCAGCCCCTTGGCTGGGCTCCCCCACTGACCTGGAGCTGTTCCCTGAAGGGGGAGTGTCCCTTGGGGCTGGTAACTCCTCCCCTCCCCAAATCCCCCAGGGCGCTGGGCTCTGGGGGATCAAACATTAAGGGACCAGGGTGATGGGTTCTGGAGAGGACACTGGGGATTGAATGGTTGGGGCTGGTGGAGCTGGGAATCAGGGGGAGCTGAGTGCTGGGGCTATCCAGTGTTTGGGGATCATGGGATAAGAGGCGAGGGAGAGCACAGGGGCAGAGACGTGCTGCCTCATCACTCACCCCCTCTGCCCCTTCTCCTTGCCCCCTCTGCATTCAGCCAGCACCACTGAGAGGAACTGATTCCCACAGGGCCTTTTGTGGGGGGAGAAGTGGTCGGGATTAGCTAGCACATGTCCTCTGCCCCTCCCCCACTCTTCCTGGTCAAACTGACCCTGAGCATCTTATTGATTCTGAGCCCCCATTAGCAAAGTAATTGTCTCAGTCATTGAGTTCTCTTGGGGGGATCTTGTCCCCTTCCCAGATCCTCATCTCACTGTCCTCCAGGGTGGTTTGTGGAAGGCTGGGGCTAGCGCACCCTGGGACAGACTGAACTTTGGGTTGAGGATCTAATTTATCAGATAGAAACGGGAACTTCTAATGAGGGTAGGCCCTAGTTCAACCTTTCTGATTTTGGTTTTGCACATGACCATGTGACTCCATCCCTCCCCTTGTTTCTGTTTGGATCTCTTGTCTCTCTTCAAATAAATTTCCTTTTGTTTTGCTGTCAGCAAATTCCAGTGCTGTGTGTGATACCAAAGCGGTGGTCTCCGGTCAAACTGGTCAAGTGATGCTGTGGGGTTCAACCCAGACCAGTGTCATCGCCTTCGTGTAATCCTGGGTGTGTCTCTCTGTTGTGCAGCCGTGGTTCAGAGCCCTCACACCAGCAGCCTGTGCACAGCACCAGCGCCTCTCACTGGCTTCCACCAGCTTTGGTTCCTCTTTGCCAAGTCACCCCAACTCACCCCCCAAACCTGAGTCTCCCCAAAGCCGGCTGCCCTGTAGTGTCAGATCCTCCTGAGCGTAGCACTCACAGAACTTCAGTAACTTTGCTGCTCTCTTAAAGAGACAGCGCACAGCCCCACCCTGTTAGGTTAGCTGAGGACTCGCACTTCATTGTGATCTGCAGCACCGAGATGGTTTGTTGTAAAACTAAAAATAAGTTTATTCCCATGGAACCTAGGATTAAGGGATGTCTAGTAAGAGTGAAGACAATACGAAAGGTTACAGACAAAACATGCTTTGAAACATACATTTAACTGCAGCAAGTTACCGTCTTGGTCTAAGCAGGTTTCTTGCCTAGATTCAGTGTCTGGGGACTTTCAGCCCTCCTGGCTGGAAGGTTCCACTTTTCTCAGATGTACAGGAGCTCGGCTCTATGGTATCTTCCCAGTAATGGATGCCAAGGTGACTGTGTCCTGGTTATAGTTTCTAAAGTTCAATGACCTCGCTTCAGGAGGCAGGAAGTTTTTCTGCAGCTGCTGCTTCTATCTCCCATTGAGAGTGGGAAGTGGCATCCAGGGCTGGCTTTACCATGAGGCGAACTGAGGCGGCCGCCTCAGGTGCCAGACTGTGGGCGGGGCGGGGCGGGGGTGGGGGGGGGGACTAGGACCCAGAGTGTAGAAAATTGTGTCTGCTGCTGGTGCATATGTATTCTCTCTGCTCTAGATACACAGAGATGGTGGAGTGCTGTGCTGGAGGAAGGAGGGCACAAGAGACATAACAGGCAGGCAGGAGAAAAGGTGAGAGGGAATAACAGAAAGCAGTGGGAGCTGCAGCCTAGCACCCCCAGGAGCCTGGCTGATTAACACCAGCTTCTCAGGGAGCTTCCTGTTTCCTGCTGCTTCCCTGAACCCACTTGAGAAGAACAGGCAGTCAACTGAAGTAGTAGGAGCCAGTTAGGCCCTTAAGACCCTGATATCTTCCCTCACTCAGGCCCTGCTACCAGCCTGCTTATTTGTCCCCTTCAATTGAGTGTTGAGAGCCACTATAGCTGGCACAGAACAGCAGTCAGGAGTGAAAGAAGAAAACACCCCTCTGGGGCAGCATTCAGAAAAAGAAAGCAAAGGAAGCTTTTCTATCTAAGCAGGAAGGAGCTCTCCTGAGATACATGGACACAAATGTTCATGGTGAGCCTTCTGGCCCCAGTGAGGATGTGAGTGGTGAGGAGATGCCTGATCTTCCAGTTAGTCAGAGTGCAGGTGACCTGGCAGCTACTGCAGCATCCATATCTCCATCTCAAATGGATGTAACCATGCACATTCCTGAAGAAAAGTGTAGATCAGAGAAGAGTGTGGTGGAGGCGCAAGAAACAGCTGCTGCTGAGTTTAGTTACTTAAGTCTAGATGATCCAGGACTGTGGACCCACTTGAGCAGTAGCCTGAGGGACTTCCTTGTACTTGTACATGGGCCACAGCAAGTGAAAAACTTCATGTTCCCCAAAGACAATGAAAATAGAAGTTTCCATCCAACACATTACTGGCGTGAAATCCCCAATGGTGACAAAGTGGAGAGGCCATGGCTTATGTACTCAAAAACCCAGAATGCTGTATGCTGTTTTTGTTGCAAACTCTTCCAGCCTAATTTTCCAGCCACATTGGGTTCTATAGGAACAAAGGACTGGAAAAATCTGGCATGCCATGAGAAGGCAGCAAATCACCAGAGAGCATTCCATAGGTGGAAAGAGCTTGAGATGAGACTAAGGTTAAAGGCCCACCATAGATAATCAGCATCAAGAGAAGATTGCATCAGAGTCTCTTTACTGGCAAAATGTTCTGAAAAGGCTCATTGCCATTGTGAGAATGCTTGCTACCCAAAATTTAGCACTGCGTGGCACTTCAGATCAGCTGTATGTGCCAAACTGATGGCTGAGTTTGATGCTGTACTCCAGGAGCATCTAAGAAGAGTCACCACCCAAGAAATGTACCCCCACCACTACCTTGGAAAAACAATTCAAAATGAGATCATACAGTTACTGGCAACAAAAGTCAAACAGAAGATTGTGGCAGATCTGAAGTCAGCAAGATATTACTCTGTTATTCTGGACTGCACACCTGACATCAGCCATACGGAACAAATGACTTTAATGGTGCGTTTTGTAACAACAACAGAACCTAGTGAAAATGTCCCTGCAATGGTGACTGTCAGAGAGCATTTTCTAGAATGTATTGACATTGATGATACTACAAAAGCTGGTATGACAAATTATGCTTCTTAAAAAGCTGGAAGATACGAGAATTGCATTAGCTGACATGAGAGGTCAGGGCTACGATAATGGTGCCAACATGAGAGGAAAGAACAGAGGAGTGCAGACACGGATCCTAGAGTTAAACCCTCGAGCTTATTTTGTCCCATGCAGTTCTCATTCATTGAACTTGGTGGTCAGTGATGCAGCATCAGCTTCTAGTGAGGCTGCTGAATTTTTTAATGTAATTCAAAGCATCTATGTATTTTTNTAGATGCTGCCATAGTTGCCATTATGGAGGATAATGCTATGACAGGAACTATTTGTGGGAGAACAGTGGCAGAGGGAAATGGAATCACTAGAAACATACATAACTTCAAATTTCTGTGTGGCTTAATTTTGTGGCATGACATACTGTTTGAAATCAATGTTGTAAGCAAGAGACTCCAAGGTGTTGACCTTGATATATCTGGAGCAATGGAACAACTGGACAAAGCAGTCATACCCACCATCTTACTGATCAGACGAGGGATTTCAAAACATTCTGAAGAGGGCACAGAAGTTGGCAGAGGAACTTCACACTGAAGCTATTTTCCCACCCATTCAAGAATACAAGAGTCACCGAAGAAGACGACATTTTGATCATGAGGCATGGGATAATCCCATAAGAGACCCCAAACAGGGCCGGCGCAACCCATTCGGCGACCTAGGCGGTTGCCTAGGACGCTGCTATTTTGGGGGTGCCGGCGCCCCGGCCACCCGTTCAAATTTGGGGGCGGGACCTTCCGCCGCCGCTGTTGGGGGCGGGACCTTCTGCCACCGCCTAGGGCGCCGGAAGAGCTGGTGCCGCTACTGACCCCAAACAACAATTCAAAGTTGAATTCTTTAACCAGGTGCTAGATTGTGCAATACAGTCAGCTGAAGAACATTTCAGGCAGCTCAAGGAACACAGCAGTATATTTGGGATGTTGTATGATATTCCAAAACTCCTCACTATACCTGAAGAAGACCTACACCAGCAATGCAGGGCACTAGAGACAGTGTTGACACATGATGACATGTGTGATATTGATGCGAATGATTTAGGTGATGAACTGAAAGCCCTTTCAAGATACATTTCAGCAGGATCAACTCCAAAGGCTGTTCTGGAATATAGGTGCACAAATAAGATGACCACCCTCTTTCCAAATCCTTTTGTTGCTCTGCGCATACTTCTAACACTTCCTGTAACAGTTGCCAGTGGAGAATGCAGCTTCTCAAAGCTGAAGTTAATAAAAACACATCTACGCTCCACAATGACACAGGAGAGGCTGGTCGGCCTTACAACCATCTCAATAGAGCATGAGCTGGCCCAGACTGTGGACTTTCAGCAGGAAGCAGTTCAAATCTTTGCAACCAAGAAGGCACGGAAAGCACCACTTTGATTATTCAAACAGATAAAAATGCCATTGCTTGCTATGCGGACAAGAAAAGTTACATTTGCTGTTCAGGCATTTGAAAGTTAAGTGTTACTTAAAATTTTTGAACAAGGCATTTTAAGTTGTTAGTTCTCCTGTATTGGGGTAGGTAGCAGAGCAGCACCATGAGAGGAGTAGAACAGGAAGAAGGCAGAATTGAGACCTTTCAAAGTTTTGGCCCAAGCGAGGTGGCATGTGAGCGTCATTTGAGCTCCTTGCCTCAGGTGCCAAAATGTTGTGGGCCGGCCCTGGTGGCATCTTCCACTTTGGTTCACCTGCTGGCTTTGTCTGCCCTTGGTGTAAATGTAATTTCATTGTCCTCGCTCCATTTACATTGGAGACAGGTTCCAGCAAGTGGAAGAACCACATTCCTTTGTTTAGGGCAGGGATGACATAAGCCATGCCCGACAAACACATTTTAAGAAAATTTTCCAGCCTGTGTTTCTAATTCTTTGTGTATGGCCCATACGTATCTCACGCAAGCATATGACTGATCAGTGAGTTATTAGTTTCCAATGACACCTTTTAGATACAGATGATGGCACCCGTGAGTTGGGTTGGTGAAGCCAGCTGAAACTCACTTCCAGCTCCCAGGGAGCCCCTGGCCCTCTGGCACTGGAATGCTCTCAGGGTCAGAGCAGTACACTAGTCCGTGGGGAACTGCTCATGGGGGATTTTCGTGGGCATCCAGTGATGGCACAGTGCCCACTCACGATTGTCCCAGGCCTGGCCCCCATTTTGGGAGAGGGGGCATCATGCCAAATCTGAGTGCTGTTGACACCTGGTGGGGACCAGGGCCAAAATGGAGTGAGTTGTGCTGTGATCCACATGCACCAGGGCACAAGTGGGCAGAGCACCAGTCCCTGAAGCAGACCGGCTGGAGTTTGCTGGTGACATGAAGGTGTGTGAGAGGGAGCTGCAGTCAGTGCCCACATGGGGGAGCCAGTTGTGAGAAGGGCAGAGGCAATCCCTGGTGTGTGTTGGGGGACACACAAGGGGGTTTGGCCTAGAACCCGGGGATGGGTTAATCCAGCCCTACAAATACTTCCAGGAACCTGGTGGCAAGGCTCTGACAGCTCCATGAACCACGTGAGGGGAGCAGAGCTTGTGGCCTCGGCCCAGGGCTGGTAGCCAGTGAGTGTGGGGTGCAGACAAGAGACCAGCTCTGCCCAACTGCTCCCTGTGCCAATCTGCTACCAGAGCGGATCACACACAGAGTGTCCCCGGCTGCCCGTCACCCCCGTGTGACCCTGGATACTGGGGACTCTTTGGAGCAATCCTAAGTCTGCACAGAAACCCCCCTTTCCCGGGATCTGGGCGCCTCCTGTCTGTCCTCCCACGGGTACGCTGGCCTCTGTGCACGATGCCCCCTTAATGCGGGGAGAAGCTGCGGTGGCCAGCGGAGGTGGAGCAGCGTCCTGCAGCGTGATCAGTTTATCGCTAGGACCCAGGAGCCGCTGGGTGGGAACAATGGCCGGGCTCCCTGCGTCCCGGCAGCAGGAAGTGACTCGCGGCCGCTGCGGTGACTCTGGCTCCCAGCGAGATCCCCGAGCCCCGGCGGCTGGTGCTGGGAGCCCGGAGCCCTGGTTGCAGCCGGGAGAGGGGAATCTCCAGCAGGGCCCTTCCCGCTGCTCCCCAGGAGCCTCTCCCAGGGCAGAGCCCCCAGCCTGGCCCGGCCCCTGCCCCAGGGGGGCCCCGCTCGGAGGGAAGGTGAGAGAGACCCGCCGCCCCCCCGTCACACCCGGGCTGCAGGGGGAGGTTTGGCCCCAGGCTGCTCCCAGCGGAGCTGGCTGCGATTCCCTGCCCTGGGCCCGGGAAAGCTGCCGCCAGCTCCCGGTGTGTGCGGGGCGGGGGGAGCCAGGCCGCGCTGGGCTGGGGGTGGGACAGACACACGGGAGGTGCCGCCATCCGTTGCTTTGCTGCTGGTGTAGGTGCTCGTGTGAATGGTGCCGCTCACTGACCTGGGAGACCAAGGGGCTCTGCTGGTCCTAGGGGTAAGAGGGGGCAGAGGAGTCAAATGTGGGGACAGAATCCGTGCAGGGGCCAAACTGATGTGCAGGAGGGTCAAAGCGCTGGAGGTAGGGGAAGGAGATGGGGAAAATCAGAGACGGGGTAGTTAGGAACCAGGGTTAAGAATGTGGCTAAGGCCCGGCCAGACAGTATCAGTGGGGAAACCCCAGGATAAGTAAGGGCAGAGGGGTTAAAAGCGACAGCAATGGGGTGAGCAATCTGCAGTGGCTGCAGAAAAGGATATTGAGGTGTAAAGGGGCTCCCCCCCCCATGGGGGGGATGCTACACCTCAGCACCCGCTCCCAGGGCTGGGTTCTCACACAGTTGCACCCCAGGGCCCAGAGGCATGGAGCTGCTAAAGGAGACCTGATTCTGTGCAATATTTCACATACCCCTTTTAGTGTTTAAAAGAATCCCTGATCAGTCGCTATCTCTGCATAATGCCTCATTGGTGCAGGAAGGCTCTTGGTCTGCCTAGGGATCCGGGCCGGCGCAACCCATTAGGTGACCTAGGCGGTCGCCTAGGGCACTGCTATTTTGGGGGTGCCTGCGCCCCGGCCACCCGTTGAAATTTGGGGGCGGGACCTTCCACCGCCGCTGTCGGGGGTGGCATTTCGGGGGCGGGACCTTCCGCCGCCTAGGGCGCCGGAAGAGCTGGCGCCGCTACTGCTAGGGATCCATGAATGGGAACCGTTCTGCGGGCTTCTAAGTGGGCTGGGATGTAGGAGACCCAGGTTCAATGCCCCCCTCAAGCAGAGGAGGAAAGCAGGTTTGAACAGGGGTGTCCCACGTCCCAGGTGAGTGCTGAAAGATAGTAGGTGGGTACCACCACCACTGCCTACTTCTCTGGCTGTTTTGGGTGGAATTAGGCTCCTACCTAGCTCAAGAAACAGCTTAGGGGCCTGAGCCACCTGACTCCAGGAGCCGGGCTCCCATTCGTGGAGCGCTAGGCAGGGCTCGGTGCCTTCCTGCCACTGAGAGTTAGGCGCCAAGGTCTGTGAGAGCCAAGACGGGTCTTAGGTCAGCATCTCCCATGGGCAGGCTGAGGTGGCTCCTCGCCTTTGTGGATCCCATTCTCAGACGCCTGCCTCTCCGCATTCTCTGTATAGGGAGCCTAGACACCTAACTCAGCTTTGTGGATCACAGGATTGTTCCTGTGACTTGCTAGGGGCCTAAAAGCTAGTGCTTGCACTGCTCAGGATCCCAATGCCTCCATCCCATCGTGAGTCCAGCCCCCCAGCCTTTTCCTCGCTGCTAAAAATGGTGGGTTTAGTTTGTATTGTTTAGGGGTTTGTTTGTTTTTTACCATGGGGTAACTAAAGTATAGGATTATTCTGAGGTAAAAATACAGTGAGGAGAGAGCACTTGAGTTTTAGCAGTGAGGAAAAGGGCTGAGAAAACGTCTCTGAAATAGGATCAGAGAGCAGGGAGGTAGGTCCCCTGTATTTTCTTTTTTCCCTCCTGGACCACGGTGCACTTTACACCCACCCGTGTGTGCCGAAGTACAGCAGTGCACATGTTGTGCGGGAAACTTGTTCAGGGTGCATAACAGTGGCAATGGGGGATAAGTCTGTAGAAGGGACAGTGGTAGATTTTCTGCCTAATTCCTTGCGCTTAAAAGGTGTTTGTAAGAATTTTAAATACTGTTTATCGAGTTTGGCGGTATACTCAGTGTTTTGTGTGCAGTAAATGTTTGTTTACTATAGAAACTGTGCAGCCTGATCTACACATGGGCAGCACCTGAACCCCACATTTGGGGAGTCTAGCCCCCGGCCCTGCCCCTTCTGCCCGAGGCCATCCTTTCCTCGCCCGCCGGAGCCCCGAGCCCCCCACTGCAGCTTGAGGAGCCCCGGCCCGCCCACCCCAGCCTTGCTGAATCATGGGCTGCCAGCTGGCCCGAATCCCAGACTGCCATCTGGCCCAAGCACCGGCCTGCCCGCCCCAGCCGTCCCAAGCCTCAGCCCACCCGGCCAGCCCGAACCCCAGCCTGCCTGCTTCAGCTGGCCTGAGTCCTGGGCCGCCAGGCACCGGCCAGCCCGCCTTAGCCCCTGCTGGCTTTGAGGAAGAAGCAGAGCAAGGGCGGGAGGAGGAGCAGTGTGGGTGGGGCCACGGGGGAAGAGCGGGAGGTAGCAGCGGGGCCTCAGGGTGACGCATGGGCGGGGCCACGGCCTAGCTGGGGAGGCTTAGCCCCTCCCCCCCTCCCCGGCCTATTCTACCCGCCGCCCAAGGATCTACAGTGGAAAGAGACTAATAAATAACACCACCTTCATTCCGGGTTTTACAGACAATAGCCCAGAGGTTTAACTCTGGGCAAGGCTTTTCTGGATTACCGAAACACCTTTCTTTGTGCCCAAATTTAAAATAGTGATTTCACGGTGGTAGCAAATTGTGACAGGCATGTCCCCTCCATTACAAGTTCCTACCTCTGGACCAGAGGCTGGGGAAAGGAAGCAGATTGTGACAGGCAAAGCCCCGTCCACCATTCTTTGCTGTCCTGGGACCAGGAGATGCAGAAGAGTAGAGGATGAGGAAAGGTGAGAGGTAGCAGATTGTGAGGGGAATACACCCTCCCTCCATCACAGCTTGCTACCCCTGGACCAGAGGTTGGGGAAAGGCAGAGGCAGCAAAATTGTGAAAGGGCAGCAAAAGAGACCAGCGAGGTGTCAGTAGCTGCTACTCAGTAGCAAATTGTCCCGTCGGCAGTTACACTGGCCAGGAAAGGGGCAGCAGAGAGCCCTGCAGGAGTGGACATGGCCCCTTGATCGGTTATTTTTAGGAGCAGATGAACCCATCAAGCCTGGTGGCTGGGCACAGCTCCATGACCCCAGTGAAGGGAGCAGACCTGGACGCTCAGGCCCAGGGCTGGTAGCCAGTGAGTGTGGTGTGGAGACAAGAGACCGTCTCTGACCAACAGCTCCCTGTGTCAGTTGCTTCCCAGAGCGAATCACACCCGGAGTCAATGTCACTGCGAAAGGCGTCCTCTGCAGCTCCAGGCTCTGGGTAGCCTCTCTAAGACCCCATCACCCCCTGTCTCTGTTTATATCATGGACTCTCTGGAATAATCCTGAGTCTTGATAGAAATCCCCCTTCTCCTGCCCAGGGCCACTGAGAGCGGGTTCGGGCCCCGGTGAAAATTTTTTTTCAGGGCTCCCTTCCAGAATTTTTTCGGGCCCCCCAGCAAGGGCGGACTGGCTAAACATGGCCGACAAGGGGGGGAGAAGCCGGGCCCTGGGCCCCCTTCCGGAGGCCCCGGTAATTTGTACCGGCTCCCCTCCCCACCCCCTCGTCGGCCCTGCTCCTGCCTCCCCGGGCTTGGTACATCTCCTTTCTGTCCTCCCATTGACACGGTGGCTGCTTTGTACGATGACCCCTTAATGCTGAGAGAAGCTGCCTGCGCCCAGGGGACATGGGGTCCCTGAGGGGTTTATCACTGGGACCTAGAAAAAGCTGGTGTGGGAGTGATCACTGGGTCCCGGCATCGGAGTCTCTGCAGTAAGGGCTTGTCTACACTGCAAAATTGGGGTAACTTAATTTAGGTCGACCTACAGTCACGCCTGAAATTGAGTGGGCTGTTGGTGTCCACACTGCCCTTCTGCTGGCGGAGCGCGTGCTTGCCAGGAGCGTTTGCACCGACTGATGTGGGGCACTGACAGCTGCACAGGACTCACAGCTGGAGCCCCCCCACGCCTCTGGGGTGAGAGCCCAAGCTGTGAGCCCAGGGCTCAGTTTCACACCGGAGAGCCTACCAGGAATGAAATTGACATCCTTGCTCAGAGCAGCAGGGGGCTCACAGCTGGAGCTGTAGGCTCCCTGCTGTGAAATTGAGGGGGGGGTGTGTCACAGCTTCTGTTGTCACCCTGGGGTGAGGGGTGGTGGCTCCAGCTGTGAGCCTGTCGCCCAGCTGACAGTGGGGTGGGGCTAGCTGTGAGCCCAGCCCCTGCTTAATTTCACAGCAGGGAGCCTACCACTGTGGGATCCCCGCTTCTTGCAAGATCCAGAGCCCCAGCAGCTGCTGCTGGCAACCCCAGAGTCCTGGCTGCAGATGGGAGCAGTTAATAGAGAGAGAAAGGAACATTCCCGCTGCTTCCCAAGAGACTTATCAGTCCGGACACCCCAGCCTGCCCAGGACATCACTTAAGGGGAAACCTGACCTCTGCTCCCAGGGCGGGCCCCGCTCGGAGGGAAGGTAAGAGAGACCCTCCCATCCATCCCTCCAAGGAGCGGTGCCCCTCCATCACACATGGGCTGCAGGGGGAGGGTTTGGCCCCAANACAGCTGGAGCTGTAGGCTCCCTGCTGTGAAATTGAGGGGGGGGGGGGTCACAGCTTCTGTTGTCACCCTGGGGTGAGGGGTGGTGGCTCCAGCTGTGAGCCTGTCGCCCAGCTGACAGTGGGGTGGGGCTAGCTGTGAGCCCAGCCCCTGCTTAATTTCACAGCAGGGAGCCTACCACTGTGGGATCCCCGCTTCTTGCAAGATCCAGAGCCCCAGCAGCTGCTGCTGGCAACCCCAGAGTCCTGGCTGCAGATGGGAGCAGTTAATAGAGAGAGAAAGGAACATTCCCGCTGCTTCCCAAGAGACTTATCAGTCCGGACACCCCAGCCTGCCCAGGACATCACTTAAGGGGAAACCTGACCTCTGCTCCCAGGGCGGGCCCCGCTCGGAGGGAAGGTAAGAGAGACCCTCCCATCCATCCCTCCAAGGAGCGGTGCCCCTCCATCACATGGGCTGCAGCGGGAGGTTTGGCCCCAGGCTGCTCCCAGCGGAGCTGGCTACGATTCCCTGCCCTGGGCCCGGGAAAGCTGCCGCCAGCTTCCAGCATGTGCAGGGCGGGGGGAGCCAGCCCGGGCCGTGCTGGGGCTGGGACAGCCACACCTGGAGGGATAGAGGGGGGTGGGAGCCAGAAGATGTCTGAAGAGGGGCGGGTGTGTGTTTGCAAGAGGGGATTTACAGGTGAACAGGGATGTGTGACGAGCACAGAGGCTGAAAATGCAGGATGGGATGGGGGCAGGGGGTGCCTGCTGTGTGGAGGATGAGGCAACGCAGGGGAGTCAGTGTACTGGGGAGAATTGTTGTTCTTAACTGACAAGAAGCAATGGGCTTAAATTGCAGCAAGGGAGGTTTAGGTTGAACATTACGAAAAACTTCCTAACTGTCAGGGTGGTTAAGCAATGGAATACATTGCCAAGGGAGGTTGTAGAATCTCCATCATTGGAGGTTTTTAAGATCAGGTTAGACAAACACTTGTCAGGACTGGATTAGAGAATACTTAGTCCTGCCCTCAGTGCAGGGGACTGGACTAAATGACCTCGCAAGGTCCCTTCTAGTTCTGATTATTTTTTCTATTGAATCGGGGGGGGGAAGCCCTACATAAATAAATTACAAGGATTTGGACAGGGATATGTGCATATTCATTAGGGCTGTCATGTGATTAAAAAAATTAATCGCTATTTATTGCACTGTTAACATCCAAAAATATTTAAATAAAGGGTATTCCATTTTTGTTTTTCTACATCTTCAAATATATTAATTTCAATTATAACACAACAAAGTGTACAGTGTTCACTTTATAGTCTTTTTATTACAAATATTTGCACTGTAAAATACAAAAGAAATAGTATTTTTCAGATCTAATACAAGTACTGTAGTGCAATCTCTCTATTGTGAAAGTACAACTTAAAAATTTAGATTTTTTGGGGGGGTGACATAACTGCACTCAAACAAAACAATGTAAAACTTTAGCGCCTATAAGTCCACTCAGTCCTATTTCTTGTTCAGCCAATTGCTTAGACAAATAAGTTTGTTTACATTTGCAGGAGATAACGCTGCCCGCTTCTTGTTCACGTCACCTGAAAGTGAGAACAGGTGTTCGCATGGCACTGGTGTATCTGGCATCGCAAGATATTTACATGCCAGATGCGCTAAAGATTCATATGTCCCTTCATGCTTCAACCATCATTCCAGAGGACATGTGTCCATGCTGATGACGGGTTCTGCTCGATACCAATCGAAAGCAGTGCTGACAGACGCATCTTCATTTTCATTAACTGAGTCAGATGCCACCAGCAGACGGTTGATTTTCTTTTTTGGTGCTTCTGATTCTGTAGTTCCCATGTCGGAGTGCTGCTCTTTTAAGACTTCTGAAAGCATGCGCCACACCCAGTCTCTCTCAGATTCTGGAAGGCACTTCGGATTGTTAAACCTTGGGTTGAGTGCTGTAGCTATCTTTAGAAATCTAACCATTGGTACCTTCTTTGCGTTTTGTCAAATCTGCAGCGAAAGTGTTTTTAAAATGAACATGTGCTGAGTCATCATCTGAGACTGCTATAACATGAAATATATGGCAGAATGTGGATAAAATAGAGTCAGATACATACAATTCTCCCCCGAGGAGTTCAGTCACAAATTTAATTAATGCATTTTTTTTTAAAAACGAGTGTCATCAGCATAGAAGCATGTCCTCTGGAATGGTGGCTGAATCATGAAGGACATATGAATATTGCTTCTTGGCTCTATGAGCTAAGATGTGAAAAAATGCCAGCTACAAAACTGCCATGGAAATGCCTGTTCTCACCTTCAGGTGACGTGAACAAGAAGCGGGCAGCATTATTTCCTGTAAATGTAAACAAACTTGTTTGTCTGGGCAATTGGCTGAACAAGAAGTAGGACTGAGTGGACTTATAGGCTCTAAAGTTTTGCATTGTTTTGTTTGAGTGCAGTTAGGTCACCCCCCCCCCAAAAAAAAATCTAAATTTTTAAGTTGTATTTTCACAATAGAGAGATTGCACTACAGTACTTGTACGAGGTGAACTGAGAGATACTGTTTCTTTTCTTAATCATTTTTACAGTGCAAATATTTGTAATATAAAGTGAGCACTGTACACTTTGTATTCTGTGTTGTAATTGAAATCAATATATTTTAAAATGTAGAAAAACATTTCATACATTTCAGTTGGTATTCTAGTGTTTAACAGTGCAATTAAAACTGATTAATCAATTTTTTTTAATAGCGATTAATTTTTTTGAGTTAATCACATGAGTTAACTGCGATCAATCAACAGCCCTAATAATTAACTTTAGGAAAAACAAATAAGTATTTTAGAAAATTTGTCAGAGTGGCCACCAGCAAGATTTGGTGGCCGCACTCTGAGGCCACCAAAAGATCTGTTGAGAACCCCCTGGTCTAGAGCATTTGTCTGCAGGGAGAGAGCCTGCGGGGAATCAAGGTGTGAAATGGACTCAGGCCCCTTCTGTAACCTCCCCAATCGCCCAACAGGCTGAGGAATCACGTCCACGTTTTGCTCCAGATCGTCCTGTCTTCCAGGGGACAGGGAAGGGAAATGGCTGTGATGGAGCCACCTCAGGTAGGGGATTTTCAGGGAGCTGCAGGAGAGGGTGTGGTAGAGAGGGAGGGGCAGGCAACACACACGGGGAGGTAAGGAGGGGACAGGGTGTGACAAACCTGCTGGGACATGGTCAACCTGGGCCTGATTTTCTGAGCAGGCCCATTGGCAGGGCGGGAAGCTGGGGGGGTGGAGGGGAGGGAGAGGGGAGAGGAATTCCCCCATTTCTCAAAACAGGAAACACCCCCCTGGGCAGGGCTAGGAAAACTGACCAGAGTCCCCGTGCTGCAGCCTGAACCCACTGGCCAGAGATTGCTGTGAAATATGAAGGGAAGCGGTTGGGATTCCTGTCCCTGTATCAGAGCTCTGCTTCCTGCATCAGCCTGTGGCTGGCAGGTGTGTGGGAAATGAGAAGACCCTGCCCTGCTCCATCTGCTGGGGGAACAAGGAGCGCTCACCTTCTCCCCACCCCCTGAAGCCTCTTGGCTGCTCTGAGCAGGGTGGGGGTGGGATTCTGCTTTTCTGGGCCTCCTCCCCTGTAAATAGTGAGATAGTGGCTGGGGCAGCAGGTGCTGAGTGGGGGACTCTTGTTGTTTCAGATGCCGGTGACCTTCGAGGAGGTGGCTGTGTCTTTCACCCAGGGGCAGGGGGCTCTGCTGGACCCCGCTCAGAGAGCCCTGTACAGAGACGTCATGCAGGAGAACTACGAGACGGTGACCTCGCTGGGTAAGGGATTCCTGTCCCTCAGATACTAGAAGCTGTGGGGTCTGCGTGTCTGAATCTGGTCAGTTCTTCCCTGCTCAGTTAGATCAGAGGGGAAATGGACTCGAAAGTCTCCCTCACTGCATGTGTAGACTCTGATCTCCATGCCTCAGGGGTAGTCAGTTATTTTTTGTCAAGGTCCAAATTTCTTGGTGAAAGTATAGTCAAGATCCAGACTCTAGAGAAAATAAATAATAAGTAAATAAAGATTTTGGGGTCCATTCAAAAGTGTCTGATGGTTCCAGATTTGGCCTGTGGTCCACCCCTGCCATGCCCCCTCCAGTGGGATCAGGGAGTCTAACCTGCTGATTCATCCCCATCCCTCCAGCTTTCAAAGGGGCAGAAGCAGCGTATGGCCCTGTCTGTTATTTCTCACTAATTTATAGTGTTGGTGTAGCCCCGTTCATCCCAGGATGGACAGACACAAGGTGGGGGAGGCAGTACCTTTGACTGGACCAACTTCAGTTGGTGAAAGAGACACGCTTTAAGTTGGCCCAAGAAAAGATATTACGTCACCCACCTGGTGTCTCTTTACACTCACAGTCCCTGTGATCCTCCATTCCTGGGACTGGCTCCAGCCCTGGGGAGGGCTCTGGAGGTTTAGAACTAGGGGTTTAACACCAGAGCTGTGTCTGCATCAGCAAGTCCCCCAGAGTGCACAGATCCTGGAAACCCCCCCCCCCCTGTGATCCTGTGACAGCCCCCCCCCCCCCCCCGACATCTGCCTCTCCCTGGGGGCTCAGTGGCCATGTTCCCCATCTGTTCAGATTCCACATCCACATAATTACAGTGACCATGTTCCCATCCTTTGCGATTCCACAATCCCCCAGCTCACCATGGGGCACGTTAAACTCAGGGAATGTTCTTTGTGACAAATACTCTGTCAATACTCGAGATACACCCTCATCTTCCTGATTTCCCCCCCTTACGAGCAGGATTTCCTGTTCCCAAACCGGAGCTGATCACCCGGCTGGAATGCGGGGAAGAGCCGTGGGTCCCAGATCGCCACACCTCCAAGGAATGGGATGTCCACAGAGGCACCCGCACAGGTGAGGAATCAGTGAAACTGACACACAAACCAGCTGGCGAGTGAATGAAAAAGCTGGGACACCCAAAGATGTGTTGTTAGCAAGCTCTCCGGGTTGTGTTTCACCCCACCCAGTCAGGCTGTAGCCCTCTGGTATCGTTTCATCATGGCAGATATCACCTATGGCTTCCCAACCATCCTTTAGTGTTACCCGCACACTCTATGGCACCCACCTTTACCCGCTTCCTAGGACTCAAGGCATAACACAATTAATTTAGGCACCCTGCCCCCGACCCTGTTCCTAGGGGCCAGAGCGTAATCTTCTGCGGGCTTACAGGACGGTTTAACCAGAAAGAGCCTTACACAGTAATATCCTTAACCTCTATTTATTAACAGTTACCAAGACAGAACACACACGCTAAGCGTACAATGCTCACCACTCCCAATAAGGCAGTGGAACTTTTCCTGGTGGCCAGTCAGGATCGGTTTGTCCGGGGACTCCAGCGTCTGCACGACATAGTTGGCAGGGGGTTGAGATCTGGCATCTCCGATCTTGGGCTGGGTCCTGGAGGTAGTTCTAAAGAATTTCCTTTTGGACCTCAGCTTATATAGTGGCATTTGAGTCCTGCTTAGCTTGACCGTAACCAACCATTTTATTAAAGTATTACAAAATAGTTCTTTGACCAAGCCTAACATATTGCGAAACAATTCTTTACTCTCGTACCCCACCACCTGACCTGATTTAAACCTTGCATAATTAGTTATGTATCAGTGTAGCGAGGCCAAGACTCACCAGCGCACCGCCTCCTGCTGGTCGTCTGGGAATTAGCTCTTTTCTAGCTTACAGAGCACCCTCTGCTGGCTACTGGCTCGCCTGCCTTAGGCCGCTTGTCCCTCCTGGACCCCAGTGCCCCTTTACCTCAGGGTTCTGCCCCGGCAGTGCCCCCACACTCTGAGTCTCCCCTCCTAGGGGAACCCCCAATCCTCTAACCCCACCTTGCCTGTGGCTACTGCCAGTCATCATCTAGCCCCCGCTCACTGGGGCAGACTGCAGTCTGTAATAGCCACTCAGCATTGGCAAGGGGTTAGGACCAGCTGCCTCTGCCTATCCCCAGGCTGCACCTCTGTAGCCGCAATACCTGCTTTGGCCTTTAGCAAGGCCTCAGCCTGGGGATTTGCCAGGCTGAAGCTCCCCAGCTCCTCTTGCCTTTCCCCGGCACTGCTCTGCTCCCAGTACCCTGAGCTCCCAGGCAGCCAGGTCCTTCTCTCTCCACAGCTAGAGAGACTCCTCTGTCTCCTGGCCCCACAGCCCCTTTATCAGGGCCAGCTGGGCCCTGATTGGCATTGCCCCAGCTGTGGCTGCTTTTCACCCCTGTTCTCCAGGAGTGGGGCAGCTGCCCCACTACAACCAGACAGAAACAAGCAAAGAACCAGACAGCGACGATACAGATAAACAATAGCAAAGCAGGGACCATAAAGACAAAACAGTAAAGAAGGAGAGATTTCACAATCACAACTGTTGAGAAGTGATTCCCTGCCAGACAGGACGCTGTCCAACTCAGTTTTCTGTAAACATCTTAAGACCTGTTTCTTTATCCGGTGGTGGTGCGTGCTATTAGGACAGGATCTCCTTCTTAGCAGCCCGATATTACATTGTCTTGATATAATTTAGAGGGAATGTGACTTTCTGCTTCTTGGCTCATGGCTCCTGCTGTCCTAATGTGGCTGCAGAAAAAGGCCTCAGACCTTATAGGGAGGAATCTCCTTACAGTTAATGTAACCCTGTGCAGACTCACCCCACGGTGCCTCCTGCTGGTCTCTTCTGGGAATTAGCTCTGCCAGCCTTGGAGCGCCCTCTGCAGGCTGGTATCCCACTGCCACTGGGCCCCCCGTGTCCCTCCCTGGACTCCGGTGCCCCATTATCTGAGGTGCTGCCCCCTGCCGTACACCCCTCAGTCTCAGGGTCTCCCCTCCCCAGGGAACCCCCACCCCTCTATCCCCACCTCACCTCAGTCGTAGGCTACTGCCAGTCACCAACTCGCCCCTGCGCCCTGGGGTAGACTGCAGTGTCAGCCACTCATCAAGGTTGGGTCTGGACCTGCTGCCCCTCTCTGCAACCCAGTGCCTCTATGGGGCCTTGGACAAGGCCCTGCGGCCTGGGGAGTTGCCAGCCTGGAGCTCCCCAGCCCCTCTGGCCTTTCCCCAGCCCTGCCTCATTCTAGGCACCCTGAGCTTCCCAGCATCCAGGCCCTTCTCTCTCTGAAGGCAGAGAGAGATACTCTGTGTTCCTGTGCCTGGCTTCCCTGCCTTTATAGGGCCAGCTAGGTCTGTTTGGGGCGTGGCCCCAGCTGTGGCTGCTTCCCCATCAGCCCAGCTTTTCCCCCTGCCCCAGCCCTCTCCAGGGCTGTTTTAAGCCCTTCCAGGCAGGAGCAGGTGACCACCCCGCTACACTCCCCGACTTTACTTCCCTGGGAGTATTTGGATGGGATGTGGAGGCAGAGTCCAATTTCCAAGGGCATGTCTACCCTACAATCTTAAGTCAACCTATGTTAGATCGACTTACAGCCACCGCAGTAATTACTGCCATGGCTGATGTCCACACTCCCCTCCTTCTGTCGGTGGTTTGCGTCTTCACCAGAGCACTTCCACTGTCTGAAGAGGGGCAGTGAGGGGAGCTGAGCCATGAACCGGGGAAGCTGCCTTGGGCTTCTCGCCTCCGGTGGGGAGATCTGTGCCCGGAGTCCCCTCGGCTGCTGTGCTCTCGGTGGGGAGCCAAGAGCCAGGAGGGCAGCCGGGCTGCCAGCAGGGAACATGGCACCTGGACCGCGGGGGGGCAGCAGGGCTCTTAGTGGGGAGCGGAGAGCATGGAGCGAAGCCCAGGTGGTAGCCCGGCTTGGAGCGGAGACCGGGCAGCAGCCCAGCTGTGGAACCAGGAGTCTGGCTTTTTTGTCAATTTCACAGCTCTAGCAGAGCCGTGAAATTGACAAGACAGCCAACAGCCCATGTAAGGAAGGCAGTGTCTACACAGACAATGCGTCGCTCTCACTACACAGACATAAGCCCTACGCCTCTCCTGGAGGTGGAGTTATTATGCTGGTGTAGTAGGGCACTTACACTGGCAGGACAAGGCTGTAGTGTGTACACTGACATAATTAGGTCGGTGTAAGCTGCCATACGTCGACCTAACTGTGTAGTGTAGACCAGCCCTCAGTCTCCCCAACAGTTACCGTGTTGTGTTTTCCCCTCTGTGTTGTTCCCTGTTCTGTCCTTTCTCCCCAGCACAGGGAATGACTCCTGTCTGGATTCTCTCTCTCTCCCAACAGTTCATGAGGCGATGATGAGTGAGAACAAGGAGAAGAATTCACAGCAGGAAGATCCCGAGCAAGTGGAACTGCAGGGGAACTTTTGGAGAAGAGCCGAAGGGAATTTTTCCCAGTCCTTGGAACAGGGCAAAGCTTGGAGAACTCGGCAGAGGCCAGAGAGGCAGTTGGGAAACCACCCAATAAAGAAAGAGGAGGAATCCATTGAATGTGGGGCAGGATGCAAGGACCCCAAGCAAACCACAGACCCACAGACAAATCCCAAGGAAGAAAAACCCTATAAATGTCTCAGCTGTGGGAAAAGCTTCAATCAGAAATCGAACCTTATCACTCATCAGAGAATCCACACAGGCGAAAAACCCCATAAGTGCTTGGACTGTGGGAAAAGCTTCAGCCAGAAATCGTCCCTTATTATACATGGGAGAAAGCACACAGGAGAGAGGCCTTATAAATGCTTTGAGTGTGGGAAATGTTTCAATCAGATCTCAAACCTGACTACGCATCAGAGAATTCATACTGGAGAGAAACCTCATAAATGCTTGAAATGTGGCAAAAGGTTTAGTCAGAGATCAGCCCTGATTACACATCAGAGAATCCATACGGGAGAGAAACCCCATAAGTGCTTGGAATGTGGGAAAAGTTTTAGTCAGAGATCAGCCCTTATTACACATCAGAGAATCCATATGGCAGATAAAATGTACAAATGTCTCAAATGCGGGAAAAGTTTCAGTGTGAAATCAGCGCTTATCATGCATCACACAATCCATGCAGGAAAGAAACTTCATAAATGTTTGGACTGTGGGAAGAGTTTCAGTGACAGCTCAAACCTCACTAAACATCGGAGAATCCACACGGGAGAGAGAATGTATCAGTGCCTCGACTGTGGGAAAAGCTTCAATCGGAAATCAAACCTTCTTACCCATCGGAGAACCCACACAGGAGAGAAACCCCATAAATGCTGGGACTGTGGGAAGAGCTTCAGTCAGAGATCATCCCTTATGAAACATGTGAAAATCCACACGGGAGAGCGGCCATATAAATGTCTTGAGTGTGGGAAATGTTTCAATCAGAACATAAACCTTATTACGCATCAGAGAACCCACACGGGAGAGAGACCCTACAAGTGCCTGTACTGTGAGAAAAGTTTTACTGTGAGGTCAGCCCTGATTACACATCAGAGAATCCATACAGGAGAGAAACCCCATAAGTGCTTGGACTGCGGGAAAAGTTTTAGTCAGAGACCAGCCCTTATTACACATCAGAGAATGCATACGGGAGAGAAACCCTTTAAATGTCTCAATTGCGGGAAAAGTTTCACTGTGAGATCAACCCTTATTACACATCAGGCAATCCACACGGGAAAGAAATCCCATAAATGTTTGGACTGTGGGAAGAGCTTCAGTCAGAGTTCATCCCTTATTAAACATGGGAGAATGCACACCGGAGAGAAACCCTACATATGTCTTGAGTGTGGGAAAAGCTTTAGTCAGAGATCATCTCTTATTATACATGGCAGAATGCACACAGGAGAGAAACCCTATAAATGTCTTGAGTGTGGGAAATGTTTCATTCAGAGGTCAAATCTTGTTACACATCAGAGATCCCACTCGGGAGAGAGACCCCATGAGTGCCTTGACTGTGGGAAAAGTTTCAAAGTGAGATCAGCCCTTGTTACACATCAGAGAATCCATACAGGAGAGAAACCCCATAAATGCTTGGACTGCGGGAAATCTTTTAGTCGCAGATCAGCCCTTATTACACATCAGATAATCCACACTGGAGAGAAGCCCCATAAATGCTTGGAATGTGAGAAAAGCTTCAATAACAGCTCAAACCTTACTAAACACCGGAGAATTCACACAAGAGGGAGCGACTCTAGAAATACCTCAACTGCGGGAAAAGATTCAGTCCGAGCTCACACATTATTACCCATCAGCAATCCACAGAAGAGAGAGAACTTGAATGTGGGGGAATCTTCAATTGGTGCTCCCACGGAATCGAGCATTGTCAACTCCACTCAACTTCAAGCGGAGCTAACACCATGTTGGACATCAGAGACGCCTCCGCACAGCAGGGAAATTCTCTGAGTGACATGACTGTGGCTGGCCATGGTGACAAACCCATTTCCTCATTCACACACACATCAGGGGCATTTGGCTCCCAAGGATGCAGCTGCCCATCGCTGGGGTGAGGATCCAGCAGCAGCCGAGCAGCAGCTGGTCAGTGACCCTCTGGCTCTGCCTGGTCTAAGCAAACCCCAGGCAGAGGAGAAGCCCCGATCAGCCCCTCCCCCCTGCTGCAGCCCTGGCTGCTGAGCTGATGGGTCACAGGTGGGGGAAGGGAGAAAGAGAAACTTCTGCTGCTCCCTCTGCCTGGCTGAAGTTCCCCCCTCTCCCTTCCCTTCCCAGCCGGGATCCCCCTGCCATGGAGATGAGGAGAAGGACACTTGGGCCAGGCCCCACCTTCACTCTAGACACCTGTTCCCACCCCCCATCTTACACCAGCCCCTGGGCTGGGCTCCCCCACTGACCTGGGGCTGTTCCCTGCAGGGGGAGTGTCCCTGGGGGGCTGGTAACTCCTCCTCTCCCCACATCCCCCAGGGCACTGGGCTCTGTGGGATCAACCATTAAGGGACCAGGCCGATGGGTTATGGGGAGGAAACGGGATTGAATGGTTGGGGCTGGTGGAGCTGGGAATCAGGGGGAGCTGGGTGCTGGGGCTATCGAGTGTTTGGGGATCAGGGGATAAGAGGCGAGGGAGAGCACAGGGGCAGAGACGTGCTGCCTCTCATCACTCTCCCCCTCTGCCCCTTCTCCCTGCCCCCTCTGCATTCAGCCAGCACCACTGAGAGGGGCTGATTCCCACAGACTGCAGCGGGTTCTCAACCTATTTACCATTGTGGGCTGCATATGTGGCCCATAATGCATTATGTGGGCCACATCCAATACTACCTGTATGGCCCTGAGGATGTCATATGGGCTGCAGCTGTGTGCTAATTGGGCCGCATACAGCCCACGGGCCGCAGGTTGAGAACCACTGCCAGAGGGCCTTTCGTGGGAGGCCTGGAGATCCCACCTCTGCCTCCGAAGCATCAGCTGCCGAGGGTCTGTCTGTGGTAGGAAACGTGGTCGGGATGAGCCAGCTCGTCTCCTCTGACCCTCCCCCACTCATCCTACCCTAGACTGAGCCTGAGCATCTAATTCATTCGGGCCCCACCATTAGCAGAGTGACTGTTCGAGTCACTGAGTTCCCCCTCTGGGGACGCTAGAACAATTAGCATAGTGGGGGTACTGAGAGCCACTGAACCAAACTGTAAACCCTGGATATGATGGAAACCACTTCAAGCCAGGGGGTGCAGCAGCACCCCTCGTTCTGGCACCTGTGTCTGGGGGTAGATTCTCTCATTCCCAGATAGTCTCACATTACTCCAGGCCGTGCTGAAAAGCATTTAGTGTTTGTACATTTTCTCCCTTATGGGCCAGAATTAAACAGAATCCCACAAAAGTGGGAGCAGGGACAGTGAAATGTGGTGTTTTAGCTTCTGTTTTATTTGCGAGCGATGGCGTGAGTCCGAGGGATTCCCTCCTTCCCCCGTCACACTCACGCTCCACCAGGATACAGCAGCCTCTGTCCAAACCTTGGAGAGTTTATCCCAGGGGTGGGCAAACCACGGGCCGGATCCAGGCCACCAGCCATTTTAATCCGGCCCTCGAGCTCCCGCTGGGGAGCGGGGTCTGGGACTTGCCCCTCTCCGGTGCTCCAGCCGGGGAGCAGTGTTCGGGGCCACTCCACGCGGCTCCTGGAAGCAGCAGCATGGCCCCCCTACGGCTCCTACACATAGGGGCAGCCAGGGGGCTCCACTCTGCATGCTGCCCCCGCCCCAAGCGCCGCCCCTGCAGCTCCCATTGGCCGGGAAGTGCAGCCAATGGGAGCTGCGGGGGTGGTGCCTGTGGACGGGGCAGTGTGCAGAGCCGCCTGGCCATGCCTCTGCGTAGGAGCCGGAGAAGGGATATGCTGCTGCTTCCGGGAGCTGCTTCAGGTAAGCGCCATCCGGAGCCTGCACCCCATAGCCTCTCCCCACGCCCCAATCCTCTGTCCCAGCCCTGATCCCCCTCCCGCTGTCCAAACCCCTTGATCCCATCCCAGAGCACCCTCCTGCACCCCAAACCTCTCATCCTCAGCCCCACCATAGAGCCAGCACTCCCAGCCAGAGCCCTCAACCCCCCGTGCCCTAGCCCCCTGCCCTAACCCTGATCCCCCTCCCACCCTCCAAACCCCTCGATCCCAGCTCAGAGCACCCTCCTGCACCCCAAAGCTGTCATCCCCAGCCCCACCCCAAAGCCTGCACCCCCAGCCGGAGCCTCCACCCCCCCGCCCCAGCCTGGAGCCCCCTTCCACACCCAGAACTCATTTCTGGCCCGACTCCCAACCAGAGCCCTCACCCCCACCCCAATTTTGTGAGCATTCATGACCCGCCATACAATTTCTATTCCCAGATTTGGCCCTTGGGCCAAAAAGTTTGCCCACCCCTGGTTTATCCTCTCCTCATTCCGCCCGTCCACCTCCCAAAGTGTCACTTGCCACAGTGTTCTTGGCTCTCCATGCTTAGGAATGACAGCTTGATTTCCCTGATCCTAAATCAGACTCCTGAGGGCTGAAGAAGAAAGCACAGATTGAGCTTTCTGTGTTTATTGCTGTTTCCATCTACTGGTAAAAATTCCTTCCAGGCTTTTCTAGGCTAGTCCAGATCATTTGTAGATGGGAAGTTGGACTTTCTTTCTTGCTTTCTTGCTTTCTTTCTTCATGCTAAAACTTTTGTAACTAACAACCATGAGGTGTGAAATAAAGCAGGCTTAGCCAGTTCAAAGGGAAATGGGTAAATTTATTTCCCTCATATAGAGTCCTACGATTCTCTGGGATTTCACTTTATGAATGTGAAAGTGTTTTATAGCCCATGCTGGATTGTGGGTTATTCTCTATTCCTGTTTGGTCACATACATTTATTATTAGTTTAGCTCAGGGGTTGGCAACCTTTCAGAAGTGGTGTGCCGAGTCTTCATTTATTCACTCTAATTTAAGGTTTTGCGTGCCAGTAATACATTTTAACGTTTTTAGAAGGTCTCTTTCTATAAGTCTGTAATATAGAACTAAACTATTGTTGTATGTAAAGTAAAGTAAATAAGGTTTTAAAAATGTTTAAGAAGCTTCATTTAAAATTAAATTAAAATGCAGAGCCCCCCGGACCGGTGGCCAGGACCCGGGCAGTGTGAGTGCCACTGAAAATCTGCCATAGGTTGCCTACCCCTGGTTTAGCTTGACAGGATGTAGCGTAGATTTATTGAGGAAATCACGAGACAAATGATTGTTTGTCAGAATAGTCCTTTGTATATTTCATTTTAACCTTGTCATGTGATTTTTGTGTGGTTTGAACAATGACAATGATCAATATCTATCCCACAGACACTGAGCGCTAGATTTAAACTCCGAGAGGCAGGGACTGAAATGGGGAGAGAATGTACTGCCTGATCCCTGCAGCGATGTGAGATACAGTCAGTAGGGGGAGAGGATGGGAAATGCTGGGAAACTGCTGGGTTTGCTCTTGAGACCCAGACAGCTGAGGCCTGTGAACTCACTACACCAGTGCCAAAGAGAGACAGGAATTGTCCTACCAGTGCCGGGCAAAGCTGTCCCTGAAGTCTAAAGGGCTACAGATGACACCCCAAGAGGAGTGATGGGAAAGGGGCAGAGTCTCCTGCTTGCTGAGAGGATGAGGCTGGGCAGAAGGGAGAAGGAAACCAGGGAAATGAACAGGTCTGGCCAGCCCTAAAGCCAGACCAACCCAAAGAGAGCCTGTTGACCCTGCTGGTCTTCTCCTCACCTACTGCAGTCTCCTGCGTGTGGGTTATAGACACACTCTGGGCTCCCCGCACCCCACACGGCTTCCCTCAAACCTGAACTCCCCGCGTTTCCTGCTTTGGAACATTTGCTTTGTGACTGGGTCCTGGTGTCTCTCAGGGACTGTCTGTGCTTTTCTACCAGCTTTAACTCATTCCTCTCTCCCTGGTGCGCAGGGGAGCTGGGAGCAGCGCTGGGCTGGGCCAGGCCGAGCATTGGGAGGGGTGGGGAAGGTTAACTTTTCTTTCTTGCTTTCAAATAATAAAGTAGAAATTAGCTTCTCAAATTCCCAGTGTCCTTTGTCTCGACTAAAGGATCCCAGCAGCCATCTGGGAAGCCTCTAGCCGCAGCCTTCACCACCTCAGACTACAGATGCCAGAACTGCCAACTCGTCGGGTTTTCTGACTCTTCTATGGGTCAGTGGGGAAAATCCATCATCTGCATGGGCAGTCCCCTCTGGCTGGCATTTCCCATTCGCCCACCTCCTGCAGGAGGGGAGTTAATCAGTGTGGGGAGATGTTTTTAATCTCAAGCTGCTATCAAAAGTGCTGTCTGAGAGCTAGGTGTGTTTTCATTTAGTTGTAGCCGAGCAAAGGGAGGCCGTACACCCAACTCAATGGCGTTTGTCTCTTGGATGCGATGTCATGGGTATCAAAGGCCAGGGCAGGCTAAACCTCCCCTAATCCAGGCTGTGGCCCCGCCCATGTTCCACCCCAAGACCCCGCCTCCCTCCCTCCCCGGGGTGAGGCTCAGATCTAGCCAGCGGCCTGAAGCTCGGGCCTGCCAGCTGCCAGGAGCTGGTGCCACCCTGGGCGGCTTGGGCCAGCCCGGGGTGGGGGTCGGTCCAGTGGCTCGGCTTGGCCCTGGGCGGCTTGGGGCAGCCTGGGCTTGCCGGCCGGCAGCTTGGGGCTCCTCTGGCAGCAGGGGGGCTTGGAGCTCCGCCTTGGGGGGCGCCACTGGCAGAAGGGGTGGGGCTAGTGGATTAGCCTCCCCAAAGGGGGTATTCTCCCGCCACCTATGCGTGATGTAATAATTTTGCTGCATCTGATTAATTTTTTTTTTTTAAAAGGACTGTTCTAGGTAGCCCTCAGGAGAAGGCTGGTGATTTCAGTGAACATCAGAAAACCGTAAAGGGACATGGGATGGCATCTGGTAACTAGAGCCATCTGCTTCAGCCTGCTCTGCAATTGTCTAGAGACCAAAGACCTGGCTGCTGGCAGCTACTAAGACCTGGATCCACAAAGAGACTAGAAAAATCAATCAACGTGATCCAGAAAGCCTGACTCAGTCACCCAGGCTCCCTATATAAAGCATGGGGAGAGAGAGGGGCCTATGAATGGGATCCACAAAAGCCAGCGTGCTAGTCAGGGAGCTGCCTAAGACAGCCAACGGGAGATGCTGAGGAGAGGGTACGACTTAATCCTCGCGACTCTAATGGAGATAAACCTCTCCCTGCAGCCCAGATTTCGGGGCCTTGTAACACAAAGGCCCGTGGGCAAAAGGCTCACTGTTCAATACAAGCAACTCCTGTCTCAGACCTGACAAACTCACTACACTTAATGCACTGTTTTCCTGGTATTGATCCATAAGGGGTAGCATGTGAGATCTCTACTGAGCGCTTATAACGTGTTGATACTCATAAATATTGCGAGATGCATGTATGGGAGATATTGAAGTCATAACGTAACTATATTGAAAGTTATCCCATTATGGTGTTGGAGTGAAAGTGAGTCACTCACTTGTCTTGGTGACAGCCCATTTAAATTGGAGGGAGTTTTCCCTGGCTAGCCCATTATGCAATGGGTTGCTCAACTGTCCACCATTGCGCCTATTCAGAAAACGAATGGAAAACCATCAAAGCTGAACTATAAACACGGAAACACTGAAAGCTGGTGTCCCAGTTTTCTGAATTTTTTGTCTCCCCCCCCCCTCCCCCGTTTCTATTTGAAGCTCTCGTCTCTCTCAAAATAAACTTCCTTTTGTTTTACTAGCAGCAAATTCAAGCTTGATACCGGAGCGGTGGTCTCAGGTGAAACGGTCTAGTGCCATTAAAACAACAAGGAGTCCGGTGGCCTCTTAAAGACTAACAGATTTATTTGGGCCTAAGCTTTCGTGGGTAAAAAGCCACTTCTTCAGATCCATTGTGATGCTGTGGGGTTCAACCCAGACCAGTGAGGGGTTGTCACCACCTGTGTAGGGTCAGATCCTCCTCAGTGTAGCACTCACAGAAGTTTAGTAACTTTGCTGCTCTCTTAAAGAGACAGCGCACAGCCCCACCCTGTTAGGTTAGCTGAGGCCTCACACGTAACTGAGATGGTTTGTTGTAAAACTAAAAATAAGTTTATTCCCATGGAACATAGGATTGAGGGATGTCCAGTAAGTGTGAAAGAGCCAGGAGAGGTTACAAACAAAATGTGCTTTCTAGTGACTACATTTATCTTCAGTGAATCTGAGCCTTGTGTCTCAGCAGGTTTCTCGCCTAGATTCGGTATCTGGGGACCTTCAGACCTCTTGGCTGGAAGGTTTCACTTTTCACAGGTGTACAGGAGCTCGGCCCTCTTGGATCTGCTCAGTAATGTGTGCCAAGCTGGCTTTGTGGCCTGGTTATAGCTTCCAGAGTTCAATGACCTCGCTTCAGGAGGCAGGAAGGTTTCTTGGAGCTGTGGCTTCCATCTCCCATTGAGAGTGGGAAGTGGCATCTTCCACATTGGTTGACTTTGTCTGCCCTTGGTGGAAATGTCATTTCATTGCCCTCACTCCATTTACATTGCAGACAGGTTCAGGCAGGCGGAAGAACCACATTCCTTTGTCTGAGGCGGGGTGACTTAAGCCTGACAGCCAGGTTTTTAAGAACATATTCCTGCTCAGATATAGTTACAATTCTTCATGTATCGCCCACACGTACCTCATGCAAGAATGTCACTGAGCAGTGAGTTTGTAAGTTTTCCAATGCTATACGACATGGCACCTTTTAGATCCATATTATGGCTACAGTGAGTTGGGCTGGGTAAGCCAGCTGAAACTGCTAAATCCCAGGGAGCCCTTTGGCCTCTGGCAGTGGGATCAGAGCCGGCACAACCCATTAGGCGACCTAGGCGGTTGCCTAGGGCACCAAAATTTGGGGGGCGTCGGCGCCCCAGTCATTGGTGGAATTTGGGGGGCAGGACCTTCCGCCGCCTCTGTCGGGGGCAGCATTTCGGGGGCGGGACCTTCTGCTGCCTAGGGTGGCGAAAAAGCTGGCGGCGCTCCTGAGTGGGATGCTCTCAGGGTCAGAGAGGACCCCGGGGAACTGCAGATCAGGGATTTCTGTGGGTATCCCATGATCAGGGGCTGGGTACCAAAAGGGTGCCCTTTGAAGAGCTCGGGGGCTGGAGTGGGTCTAGTGTTAGCTTGCAGGGCTGGCGTAGCCGGGGGGGGGAGCTCCAGTGACTGAGAGGCTGGCTGTGCTAACACCCAGCTGGCACAGGCAAGATTCCTGGCATTGGAAGTGAGGTGAATCCCAGCCCTGGGTGCACTGAGCAGCCTCCCAGCACCTCTTTCTGCCTGCGAATGCACCGCTGGGAACCCCTCTGCTGGAGTCAGGTGGCTTAGGTGCCTGCCTGTGAGAATGAGTTAGGCAGAGGTCAAGCTGCACAAAACAGCCAGAGGAGGGGAGTGCGGGGTGATCCCTCCCTTAAGCATGTAGCCCAGGGGTTAGAGTAATCACCCAGATGTGGGAGGCCCAGGTTCAATTCCCTCCTCTGCCTAATGGGGAGAAAGGATTTGAAGAGGGGGCTCCCAGTGCTCTCACTGCTGGGCCATGGGACCTTCTGGTGTGGGGGTCCCTTAATCTCTCCTGATGAACCTGTGACACTATGGAGGAGTCATTACAGAGTCCTTGGAAAAGAGGACTGACCCCCCCAGGTGGGTGCCCCACCACTGGCTTGCAGAGTTGTTCTCTCCCCAGCACAGACCCTGCTGGGGGAGCAGCAGCTGCTCAGTTCAGGCTCCCAGATCTCAAGGGAGGAGGCAGCAGCTCCTGACCCAGGAGAGACAGATCCTGCCATGGATCTACCAATCCAGTGCTCTGGAACAGTCCCCACAAGGACCTCTGCAGTGTGCCAGCCCCGCTCTGCAGGTCTCACTCTTTCCTGACCACAAGCCACTTAGTTTCACCAAACCTTGGAGCCCTCAGCTCCCTTCCCACCCAGCAAGTCCACCTGAGTTGGACACCCGAGAGAGACTTGGACACCCAAATGGAGCGATGCACCCCCACCTTCAGCATCTGCCGGGACTCTCAGCCAGTGTCGTGAAAGCAGGAAGGGTTATTAGATTTCTGGAAGACATAGAGCATCTGTGGTTAGCACAGAGATCAGAAAGTTACAGCATGGTCCATCTGGGTCAGCCCAGAGCACAGAGTCCTCCGGCCTCTCTTTTGTCCCAGTTCCGGAAAGTCTTAAGCCTCCAACAGCCCACTTTTAACAACCCCTGACCTGGCCCCTCCTCAGTCCTTTGTTCTTGTCCCTGGGCAGACCTTGTCCCCGGGTCCTCCTCCTCACCCTTTGTTCTCCAGCTGGTCAAACAGGGCTGGCTTACTGCTGAGGGGAGTATCAGAGGGGTAGCCGTGTTAGTCTGGATCTGTAAAAGCAGCAAAGAATCCTGTGGCACCTTATAGACTAACAGACGTTTTGCAGCATGAGCTTTCGTGGGTGAATACCCACTTCTTCGGATGCAAGTAGTGGAAATTTCCAGGGGCAGGTATATATATGCAAGCAAGAAGCAAGCTAGAGATAACGAGGTTAGTTCAATCAGGGAGGATGAGGCCCTGTTCTTTTGCTGAAGGATGGCCACCTTAAGATCTGCTATTGTGTGGCCAGGGAGGTTGAAGTGTTCTCCTACAGGTTTTTGTATATTGCCATTTTTGTATATTGCCATTTTTGTATATTGCCNGCTAGAACAGGGCCTCATCCTCCCTGATTGAACTAACCTCGTTATCTCTAGCTTGCTTCTTGCTTGCATATATATACCTGCCCCTGGAAATTTCCACTACTTGCATCCGAAGAAGTGGGTATTCACCCACGAAAGCTCATGCTGCAAAACGTCTGTTAGTCTATAAGGTGCCACAGGATTCTTTGCTGCTTTTGCTGAGGGGAGGAGGGCCATCCATGGTTGTTAGCTAGCTGCCAAATGTCTGGGCAATTCAAGTGGCCATTGTGTTCTCAGGCTCTCCATGGACATGGAGCCCAGACATCTAGGCATCAGTCACAGCTGGATCTCTGCAGAGGGTAAACAACCTTTTCTGGACAATGCCACATATAGGGGAAACTGAGGCACACACACTATTCATACAAAAATATTACAGAAAATTCCCACTTTGTCACACCTCTTCCCCCTTCGAGGCCAAACTGAGTGGGGGTCACTTTAGCCAGTGAGCTGGGGGAGAACAGGTACCCCTTTCTGGGACAAAGCATCCACTATATGAGCACAGCCTCCTCTTTTTGAACAGGGACCAGACCCCTCTGGACACAACAGCGACTGAATAACTCCCCTACAGGCCCCAGATCAAGTGCAGTTAGGGCTGAATTAAGGCATAGGCAACCTAAGTATATGCCGAGGGCCCAAGGCCTGCACCCCATTTTTGGGAGGGGCACATGAGGCCAAAATTGAGCGAGTGGGGGGGGGCAGACATGAAGGGATTTTGCCTAGAGCCCAGGGATGGATTAATCTGGCCCCACAAATAACTCCAGGAAACCTGGCGGCAAAGCTCTGACAGCTCCATGGGGTGAGGGGAGCAGAACTGGTAGCTCCAGCCCAGGGCTGGTAGCCAGTGAGTGTGGGGTGCAGACAAGAGACCAGCTCTGACCAACTGCTCCCTGTGCCGGTCTGTTACCAGAGAGGTCACACACAGAGTCAGTGTCACCGAGAAATATGTGGTCTACAGCTCTATCTCTGGGCTGCCTCTCCAGCACCAGGACCCCCATCATCCCTGTGTCCATGCAGACATTGGGGACTCTCTGGAACAATCCCCAGTCTCCATAGAAACCCCCCCCCCCCTTCTCTGGGGTTGTCTCTTGTCTGTTTGCCCCCGGGGACATTGGCTGCTATGCATGACGCTCCCTTAATGCGGGGAGAAGCTGCCCGTGCCCAGGGGCGGGGCGGCCCCGAGGCAGGATCTGGGCAGGGGGCTGCATAGTGATGGGTTTATCGCTAGGACCCAGGAGCAGCTGGGAGGCGGCTCTGGGGGAGCGATCGCTGGGCTCAGTCCCGGCAGCAGGAAGTGACTCGTAGCCGCTGCGGTGACTCTGGCTCCCAGGCTCCTGGCGAGATCCCCAAGCCCCGGCGGCTGGTGCTGGGAGCCCGGAGCCCGGGCTGCAGCCGGGAGAGGGGAATCTCCAGCAGGGCCCTTCCCGCTGCTCCCCAGGAGCCTCTCCCAGGGCAGAGCCCCCAGCCTGGCCAGGGCCCTGCCCGGCCCCTGCCCCAGGGGGCCCCGCTCGGAGGGAAGGTAAGAGAGACCCGCCCCCTCCCCCCCCCCGTCACACCTGGACTGCAGGGGGAGGAGGCTAAAGAAGTGCAGAGGGGGGTGGGCAGGCGTGATGGGGGGGGGGGGACGACGACAGGGAGGATGGGTCGATGCAAGGGAATCAGGCTGCAGGGGGAGAATTTTGGGGAAGGAGGGAAGGAGGCTGGAATAGAGGAAAACTGAGTAGGGGGTCCTGCGAGGGAAAGGGGGAGGCATGTGGGGAGAGGAATTATCTGACATAATTTGCTACCAGGAGCAGTTACTGATAGGTAAGGTTCTTGTTTGTTGATTAATCCTAATTGGCTACCTCTCACCTTTAGTGCCCCTGCTCTGGGTACCTCTGTCACAAGTTGCTACTGAATCAAGTCTCCTGTAGGTTACATCAGACAGAGAAAAAAGGAGGAGGAGTCCTTGTGGCACCTTAGAGACTAACAAATTTATTTGAGCATAAGCTTTCGTGGGCTAAAACCCACTTCATCCAATGCATGCCGTGGAAAATACAGTAGGAAGATATATATACACATAGAACATGAAAAAATGGGTGTTGCTATTAAGGTGGGCTATTATCAGCAGGAGAGAAAAAAATTGTAGTGATAATCAGGATGGCCCATTTCCAACAGTTGACAAGAGGGTGTGAGTAACAGTAGGGGGGGAAATTAGCATGGGGAAATAGTTTTACTTTGTGTAATGGCCCATCCACTCCAGGTCTTTATTCAAACCTAATTTGATGGTGTCCAATTTGCAAATTAATTCCAATTCAGCAGTTTCTCGTTGGAGTCTGTTTTTGAAGTTTTTTTTGTTGGCGTATTGTGACTTTTAGGTCTGTAATCGAGTGGCCAGGGAGGTTGAAGTGTTCTCCAACTGGTTTTTGAATGTTATAATTCTTGACGTCTGATTTGTGTCCATTTATTCTTTTGCGTAGAGACTGTCCGGTTTGGCCAATGTAAATGGCAGAGGGGCATTGCTGGCACATGATGGCATATATCACATTGGTAGATGTGCAGGTGAACGAGCCTCTGATAGTGTGGCTGATGTGATTAGGTCCTATGATGGTGTCCCTTGAATAGATATGTGGACAGAGTTGGCAACGGGCTTTGTTGCAAGGATACGTTCCTGGGTTAGTGTTTTTGTTGTGTGGTGTGTATATGCCCAAATAAATTTGTTAGTCTCTAAGGTGCCACAAGTAATCCTCGTTCTTTTTGCTGATACAGACTAACACAGCTGCTACTCTGAAACCTATCACACAGAGAGGAGTGGCAGTGACTAGGCATTGGGATGCCTGTGCCTTTAAGAACCCAGCCCTGGGAAGTCCCATGCTGAGAGGTGCTGTCCTGCGCAAGGGGAAATAAAAAAGCCCCTTTGTTCCCCCGGTGTTTGCAAACACTGGTGTCTCAGTCCACTGGGGTGACTGTAACCCCCTCTGCCCTGGCCTATGCCGGGGTTTTGCCCTCTGTCACCCTCTGGCAGCGCTTAACCCCGGCTTAACCCCCGATTTTACCCTTCAGCCCCTATCCTAACCCTGCCCCCAGCTGCTTGACCCCTCCAGACCAGTCAATTTTTGCCCCCTGCTCAGACCCTGGCCACCCTCCTCCTCCGATTTGCCCCCTTTTCCCCTTTTGAATCCCTGTAAAAAGCAGTCAGCAGAATCTTAAGCCCAGTAAGGGCCGGGTGAAGGGCAGTGGCTGCAGCAGATGTTACTGAGCATGCTGAGTGCACCCCAAGTAGCAAATTCCTAGAAATAGCAGTTTCTTGCACTACACCAGAAGGGGGCTGAAGAGGGGCAGGGAGTGTAGATAAGAGGGGATTGAGAGGGCAACAGGGATGTATGAGGGGCAGCAGTTGGATGAAGGGGGATGCCTGGGGCAGGATGGGATGGGGCAGGGGGTTGCTGAAGGGAGGATGGGGCAATGCAGGGGAATCAGGGGAGACTTATGGGGCGGATGGGAACAGGGCTACAATTGAAGGAAACTCTGAGGGGAGGCACTGCAAAGGGAAGGGGGGGATGTGGGGAGGGGAGGCTGGGGGGAGACTGAGAGCAAGAGCAGACTGGCTGGGGAAAGGAGAGAAACAGGGCCAGGGTCGGGGAGACTGAGAGGGAGAGATACAAGGGCAGCTCCCCCACCCCATGGGGCAGGAGAGGGTGAGAGGCTGCCCCACCCAGCAGCCAGAAGGGAATTCTTTTACCGCAAATAGTCAGTGATGCTTTGGTGGTAGATGGAGTCTTCCACCTAAGGGCTCAGAAGCTACAAGGCCAAACACCCCCCCCCACACACACACACACGCACACGCACACCTGTCCCGGAGTCACCGGAGCGATGCTCTGGAACTACTTCATATGAAGCCAGTCAGGACTCTGGGGGAGCCTCCTCTCTGGGCACAGATTATCTCCAGGGCAAGAAGCTTACGCAGCTTTGACCTTCCTGGGTCTGACCTCGGAGCATTCAGCATCCCCTTCTCACACCGTGCACTTCCCACAGCGAGTCTGCACAGGCGGGGCTCCTGGGGAAGCCAGTGGGCCCTGCACCCCAACTCCGCAGTCAGACGTGACTCTCAGCCAGCCAGTAGAACAGCAGGTTTATTAGACGACAGGAACACGGTCTAAAACAGAGCTTGTAGGTACAGAGAACAGGACCCCTAAGTCAGGTCCATCTTGGGGCCAGGGAGGCCAGAGCCCCATCTGGCCCCCCTCCATTTCCCCAGCCAGCTCCAAACTGAAACTGTCCAGTCCCTCTTTCCTTTGTCTCTTTCCTGGCCAGGAGGCCACCTGATCTCTTCGTTCTCCAACACCTTCAGTTGGCACCTTTGCAAGGGAGGGGCCCAGACCATCAGTTGCCAGGAGACAGGGTGTCGGCCATTCTCTATGCAGACAGCATCACACTGGCCCTCTAAGGCTCTGCAACAATCACACACCCTTATCCCACCACCTAGATACTTAAGAAATGCATAGGGGAAACTGAGGCACCCAAACAGTATTCAGAGAAAACATTAAGAACATTCCCACTTTGTCACAACACCCTACTCCCACTTTATTATTTTCAGACACACTAATGGTTTTGGGGTCTGTCTCCTGAGTGTTGGGGGCTGCCCAGGGCCCTGGTCTGATTTCTGGGCAGGATTCAGATCTCAGCCACACGGGTGTCAGACCGGAGTCACTGCTGGCTCTGGCAGGGGGTGAGTGCGGATGGGCCAATGGGATCAGCCTCTGCCTGCCTGTCCCTGGGGGCTGCAGGGGCAGGACAGGGAGGCTCAGTCATTAGCTGCTGCCACCAGAGGGCTCCGGTTATTCCTAAGGGAGAGGAGGCGGCTGGTGTGTGTCTCTCTCTGCTCCTGATATTAGAGCCCTTGAGTTGAGCTGCCTGGGTCAGATGCTGCTGCCTCCTCTACCTGAGAGCCCAGACTGGGAAACTGCTGCTCCCCACTGGGGTCTGTGCCAGGGAGAGGCCCTTATTAAAGCCCCTGCTGTGCCCAGCCTGGGTGGGCACTTACTCCAGTGGCTGGAACTAGCCCCCTGGGGCAGCCCCGGGCTCTCCCCACACCAACTCCTGAGCCAGAGCCTGCAGGTGACTGGGAGAGACCTGGGAGAAAGGGCTGGGCAGGAAAGTGACTCTGCACAAAGGGCCCCTTTCAGGGACCTGCAGCTGGTGAGTTTGTACCCGAGGGGGAGGGGCTCCCCCTGTGCCTGCGCTTCCCAGAGCTGCTGCCCTCAGTGACACAGCCAGGCTCACACTGCAGAGCAAATGCCCACAGGAACGGGACAGTCCCCAGTTCTCCCAGGCAGAGGGAGAGGGACGGAGACAGGAAGGGGAATGGTGAGACTGAAAGGGGTCAGCAGAAGCAAGAAGTGGGGAGGGAGGTTCCCAGCCCTGCCCAGATCCATTCCCTGCATCACCCCTGGGCAGACTGACTCTCCTGGGAACAAGGGGAGGAGCTGACAGAGGAAAAGCCAGTCCCAGCAGCGCCCTGCTCTCGGGGCCAATGTCAGGGGAAATCCCCCAAAGTGGTTCCTTTCATTTGGCTCTTTTCTAGTATTTATCTTTTAAACCTGGGGGGGTTTAAAAGTGTCTCAGGGGTTCAGTGCTGGTGGGAGGGGCCGGGTCTGTGTTATAATAAAGTGACTGAGGGTTTTCCCAGCGTGGCGGAGTCCAGAGCGTCTGTCTGCAGGGAGAGAGCCTGGGGGGAATCGGGGTGTGAAATGGACTCAAGCCCCTTCTGAAACCTCCCCCATCGCCCCTCTCGCCCTGACAGGCTGAGGAATCACGTCCACGATTTGCTCCAGATCGTCCCGTCTTCCAGGGAACAGGGAAGGGAAATGGCTGTGATGGCACCAGCTCAGGTAGGGGATTTTCATGGAGGTGCAGGGGGGATTTGCTGTAGGGGGGGGGGGCAGGAAACACACAGGGTGAGGCAGGGAGGAGACAGGGTGTGATAAATCTTCTTGGACACATTCAATTTGGAGCCTGATTTTCTGAACAGGCCCATTGGCGGGTGGTGGGAGGGGGGAACATTCCCCTATTTCTGAACCAGGAAACGAAACACCTCCTCTAGGCAAGGCTGGGAAAACTGACCAGACTCCCAGTGCTGGAGCCTGAACCCACTGGCCAGAGGCTGCTGTGAAATACGGGGGGAAGCTGTTGGGATTCCTGTCCCTGTCCCTGGCTCAGAGCTCTGCTTCCCGCATCAGCCTGTGGCTGGCAGGC
>QXTE01000658.1:0-12820 GCA_003942145.1 Platysternon megacephalum | reverse complement strand
GCCAGTGTGGACGGGGAGTGAGTTACAGCGCTGTGGGCGGCTTTATTGCACTGTAACTTACAAGTGTAGCCAAGACCTTAGAGACTAACAAATTTAATTGAGCAGCTTTCGTGGGTTAAAACCCACTTCATCGGATGCATGCAGTGGAAAATACAGTAGGAAGATATATATATACACAGAGGACATGAAAAAATGGGTGTTGCCATACTAACTATAATGAAAGTAATCAGTTAAGGTGGGCTATTATCAGCAGGAGAAAAAAAACTCCTTCTTGTCAACACCCATTTTTTCATGTCCTCTGTGTATATATATCTTCCTACTGTATTTTCCACGGCATGCATCCGATGAAGTGGGGTTTAGCCCACGAAAGCTTATGCTCAAATAAATGTGTTAGTCTCTAAGGTGCCACAAGTGCTCCTGTTCTTTTCACAGCACCTCAGTAGGTTTCATCAGACAGAGAGGAGTGGAGGTGACTAGGCATTGGGATGCCTGTGCCTTTAAGAACCCAGCCCTGGGAAGCCCATGCTGAGAGGTGCTGTCTGCGGGAGGGGAAATAAAAAAGCCCCTTTGCCCCCCCCCACTCTATTTTTACAAACACTGGTGTCTCAGTCCACCAGGGTAACTGTTACCCCCCTCTGCCCCTGCCTGTGCCGGGGTTTTGCCCTCTGGCAGGGCCTCACCATGGGCTCAACCCAGGCTCCTTCAACAGGGCTGTCCCTAGCTATTCTGAGGCCCTACGCAGCCCCCCCGTGGGGGGGGGGGGCAGGGCTGGCTTGGGGGCAGGGGGGAACCGAAGTTATGTCAGATAGTTTGTTACACTACACGTGCCTGGGGAAGGGAGATTTTGGGGTCTGTCTCCTGAGTGTTGGGGGCTGCCCGCGGCCCTGGTCTGATTTCTGGGCAGGATTCAGATCTCAGCCACACGGGTGTCAGACCGGAGTCACTGCTGGCTCTGGCAGGGGGTGAGTGCGGATGGGCCAATGGGATCAGCCTCTGCCTGCCTGTCCCTGGGGGCTGCAGGGGCAGGACAGGGAGGCTCAGTCATTAGCTGCTGCCACCAGAGGGCTCCGGTTATTCCTAAGGGAGAGGAGGCGGCTGGTGTGTGTCTCTCTCTGCTCCTGATATTAGAGCCCTTGAGTTGAGCTGCCTGGGTCAGATGCTGCTGCCTCCTCTACCTGAGAGCCCAGATTGGGAAACTGCTGCTCCCCAGCTGGGGCTGTGCCAGGGACAGACCTTCATTAAAGCCCCTGCTGTGCCCAGCCTGGGTGGGCACTTACTCCAGTGGCTGGAACTAGCCCCCTGGGGCAGCCCCGGGCTCTCCCCACACCAACTCCTGAGCCAGAGCCTGCAGGTGACTGGGAGAGACCTGGGAGAAAGGGCTGGGCAGGAAAGTGACTCTGCACAAAGGGCCCCTTTCAGGGACCTGCAGCTGGTGAGTTTGTACCCGAGGGGGAGGGGCTCCCCCTGTGCCTGCGCTTCCCAGAGCTGCTGCCCTCAGTGACACAGCCAGGCTCACACTGCAGAGCAAATGCCCACAGGAACGGGACAGTCCCCAGTTCTCCCAGGCAGAGGGAGAGGGACGGAGACAGGAAGGGGAATGGTGAGACTGAAAGGGGTCAGCAGAAGCAAGAAGTGGGGAGGGAGGTTCCCAGCCCTGCCCAGATCCATTCCCTGCATCACCCCTGGGCAGACTGACTCTCCTGGGAACAAGGGGAGGAGCTGACAGAGGAAAAGCCAGTCCCAGCAGCGCCCTGCTCTCGGGGCCAATGTCAGGGGAAATCCCCCAAAGTGGTTCCTTTCATTTGGCTCTTTTCTAGTATTTATCTTTTAAACCTGGGAGGGTTTAAAAGTGTCTCAGGGGTTCAGTGCTGGTGGGAGGGGCCGGGTCTGCATTGTAATAAAGTGACTGAGGGTTTTCCCAGCGTGGCGGAGTCCAGAGCGTCTGTCTGCAGGGAGAGAGCCTGGGGGGAATCGGGGTGTGAAATGGACTCAAGCCCCTTCTGAAACCTCCCCCATCGCCCCTCTCGCCCTGACAGGCTGAGGAATCACGTCCACGATTTGCTCCAGATCGTCCCGTCTTCCAGGGAACAGGGAAGGGAAATGGCTGTGATGGCACCAGCTCAGGTAGGGGATTTTCATGGAGGTGCAGGGGGGATTTGCTGTAGGGGGGGGGGGCAGGAAACACACAGGGTGAGGCAGGGAGGAGACAGGGTGTGATAAATCTTCTTGGACACATTCAATTTGGAGCCTGATTTTCTGAACAGGCCCATTGGTGGGTGGTGGGAGGGGGGAACATTCCCCTATTTCTGAACCAGGAAACGAAACACCTCCTCTAGGCAAGGCTGGGAAAACTGACCAGACTCCCAGTGCTGGAGCCTGAACCCACTGGCCAGAGGCTGTTGTGAAATACGGGGGGAAGCTGTTGGGATTCCTGTCCCTGTCCCTGGCTCAGAGCTCTGCTTCCCGCATCAGCCTGTGGCTGGCAGGCATGTGGGAAATGTGAAGACCCTGCCCTGCTCCGTGTGCTGGGGGGACAAGGAGCTCTCACCTTCTCCCACCCCCTGAAGCCTCCTGGCTGCTCTGAGCAGGGTGCAGGTGGGATTCTGCTTTTCTGGGCCTCCTCCCCTGTGCCTAGTGGGTTTGTGGCTGGGGCAGCAGGTGCTGAGTGGGGGAACTGATGTTTCAGATGCCGGTGACCTTCGAGGAGGTGGCTGTGTATTTCACCCAGGGACAGGGGGCTCTGCTGGACCCCGGGCAAAGAGCCCTCTACAGGGACGTCATGCAGGAGAACTATGAGACGGTGACCTCGCTGGGTAAGGGATTCCTGTGTTCTTAGCTATTAGAAGCTGTGGGGTCTGTGTGTCTGAATCTGGTCAGGTTCTTCCCTGGTCCGTTGCATTGGCGGGGAGGGTCGCGTAGTCCACAGCTCCAGTGTGAGAGACACTTTCATCTCCATACTCCATTCAAAGGAACAGGGGAGTCAGAAACCTAATGGACATGCTAATTCATCCCCGTCTTGCCAGCTTTCAAGGGGCCAGAAGCAGGGGATTGCTCTGTCTGTATTATTTCTCCTTCACACACCATTCACCTTCCTTCCTGGGACTAGCTCCTTCCATGGGGAGGGCTCTAGGTTCTGCAGCTTTGGAAATAGGCAGGAGTTTAACACCAGAGCTGTGTGTGTGTCAGCAAGTCCCCAGAGCACATCTACCCTGAGACCTCCTAGTGAGGGCCTGACAACACCCCCGCCCCCTGAAGTCGTCTGCTCCTAACGGGTCTGAGTTACCACAGTCCCATGTAGTGTCAGGTTAATCTCAGGGAATGTTCCTTGTGACAAATACTCTACCAAGACTCCATGCACCTTGACCTTGCCTGATTTACCAAATGCAATTAATAGGCAGCAGGTTTAAAACAAACAAAAGGAAGTATTTCTTCACACAACGCACAGTCAACCTGTGGAACTCTTTGCCAGAGGATGTTGTGAAGGTCAAGACTATAACAGGGTTCAAAAAAGAACTGGATAAGTTCATGGAGGATAGATGCATCAATGACTATTAGCCAGGATGGGCAGGGATGGTGTCCCTAGCCTTTGTTTGCCAGAAGCTGGGAATGGGCGACAGGGGATAGATCACTTGATAATTGCCTGTTCTGTTCATTCCCTCTGGGGCACCTGGCATTGGCCACTGTCGGCAGACAGGATACTGGGCTAGATAGACCTTTGGTCTAACCCAGTATGGCCTTTCTTATGTTCACCCCCTGAGCAGGATTTCCAATTCCCAAACCTGACCTGATCGCCCGGCTGGAACGAGGGGAAGAGCCGTGGGTCCCGGATCTCCAGGCCTGGGAGGAAGGGGAGACCCCAAGAGGCACCTGCACAGGTGAGGAGTCAGGGAAACTGAGACAGAAACATCTGGCGAGTGAAGGAAAAAGCTGGGCCTCCTAAAACGTGCTGTAAGCGAGAGCCCTCAGTTCTGCCCCATCTCACCCAGGTCAGGGCTGCAGTCAGGAGGTGTCGTAGCATCAAGGCAAATATCAGTCATGGCTTCGCACCCATCCTGTTAGCTGTCGGGAATTTCCTCCTTGACTTTACTTCCCTGGGAGTGTTTGGGTGGGATGTGGTGGCAGAATCCAACGTCTCCATCTCCCCAACAGTCACTGTGTTGTGTTTTCCCTCTTTGCTATTCCCCTTTCGGTCCTTTCTCCCCGGCACAGACAGTGACGCCTGTCTGGATTCTCTCTCTCCCAGCAGGTGATAGGACAGTGAGTAAGAACAAGGAGGAGAATCAGCAGGAGGAAGGTCCTGGGAAAGTGGAACCGCAGGAGAGGTTTTTGAGAAGAGCTGAAGGGAATTTTTCCCAGTGCTTGGAACAGGGAGAAGCCTGGGGAGATCGACACAGATCAGAGATGCAGCTGGGAAACTATCCCAGGAACAAACTGGATGAATCCATTCCATGTGGCAGAGGATGCAAGGATCCCAGGGAAACCACAATCCAGCAGACAAGTCACAATGAAGAGAAACCCTACAAATGCCTTGACTGTGGGAAACAATTCCGTTTCAGTGCAAACCTTCTTACACATTGGAGAACCCACACAGCAGAGAACTTCTATAAATGCGTAGACTGTGGGAAAAACTTCAGTAAGAAGTCATTTCTTATTATACAGCAGAGACTGCACATGGGAGAGAAACCTTATAAATGCCTTGAGTGTGCAAAAGTTTTCACTGTGCGATCGGCCCTTATTAGACGTGAGAGAACCCACACGGGGGAGAAACCCTATAAATGCATGGACTGTGGGAAAACTTTCAGTCAGAGTTCAGACCTTATTAAACATAGGGGAATCCACACAGGAGAGAGACCTTATAAATGCCTTGAGTGTGGGAAAAATTTCATTCGCCGCTCACACCTTATTAAGCATCAGAGAACACACAGAGGCGACAAACCCTATAAATGCCTCGATTGTGGGAAAAGTTTTTTTGACAGAACAAAACTTACTAGACATCAGGCAATCCACACAGGAGAGAGACCCCATAAATGCTTGGACTGTGGGAAAAGCTTCATTCAGAAGTCACAATTTATTATACACCAGAGAGTGCACACAGGAGAGAGACCCTTTAAATGCTGTGAGTGTGGGAAAAGTTTTATTCAGAAATCACAGCTTATTACACATCAACGAACCCACACAGGAGAGAGACCTTATAAATGCCATGAGTGTGGGAAAAGTTTTATGCAAAGTTCATCTCTTATTCAACATAGGAGAATCCACAAAGGAGAAAGACCCTATAAATGCCTTGAGTGTGGGAAAAATTTTATGGAACGTTCATCCCTTATTAAACATAGGAGAATCCACACAGGAGAAAGACCCTATAAATGCCTCGAGTGTGGGAAAAGTTTTATGGAAAGTTCATCCCTTACTAAACATAGGAGAATCCACACAGGAGAAAGACCTTATAAATGCCTTGAGTGTGGGAAAGATTTCATTCGTCGCTCACACCTTATTAAGCATCAGAGAACACACAGAGGCGACAAACCCTATAAATGCCTCGATTGTGGGAAAAGTTTAGTTGACAGAACAAACCTTACTAGACATCAGGCAATCCACACTGGAGAGAAACCCCATAAATGCTTGGACTGTGGGAAAAGCTTCATTCAGAAGTCACAACTTATTCTACACCAGAGAGTGCACACAGGAGAGAGACCCTTTAAATGTCTTGACTGTGGGAAAAGTTTTAGTGAGAGCTCAAAGCTTACTAGACATCAGAGAACCCATACAAGAGAGAGAACCTATGGATGCCTTGAGTGTGGGAAAAGATTTATGCAAAGTTCATCCCTTATCAAACAAGGGCGAATCCACACAGGAGAAAGACCCTATAAATGCCTCGACTGTGGGAAAGGTTTTATCGCAAGTTCAGCCCTTACTAAACATAGGAGAATCCACACAGGAGAAAGACCCTATAAATGCCTTGAGTGTGGGAAAACTTTCAGTCAGCGCTCACATCTTACTCAACATGGGAGAACGCACACAGGAGAGAGACCCTACAAATGCCCTGAGTGTGGGAAAAGTTTCAGTTTCAAATCAGGCCTTAATATGCATCAGAAAACCCACAGAGGAGATAAATCCCATAAATGCTTGGACTGTGGGAAAACTTTCAGTCAGCGCTCATACCTTATTAAACATAGGAGAATCCACACAAGAGAGAGGCCTTATAAATGCCTTGACTGTGGGAAAAGCTTCAGTAAGAGCTCAGAGCTCACCAAACATCAGAGAAGCCACAATGATGTAAGAGACCCTACGAATAGCTTGGCTGCAGGAAAAGATTCAATTTGACTTCACGCTTCAGTGACCCACACAACAGAGAGACCTTGAATGTGGGAGAAGCTTCATTTGGTGCTCCCAGAGCATCAGGCATCCGCAAATCCACACAGGGAAGAAACCTCAGAGATGTTCTCAGTGTGGAAAATGCTCCTAGTGGAGCTAACACCATGTTGGACATCAGAGACTCCTCCACACAGCAGGGAAATTCTCTCAAGGCCCTAACTGGGGCCTGTCATGGTGACAAACCCATTTCCTCGTTCCCACACACATCTGGGGCATCTGACTCCCAAGGATCCAGCTGCCCATTGCTGGGGTGAGGATCCAGCAGCAGCCGAGCAGCAGCTGGTCAGTGACCCTCTGGCTCTGCCTGGTCTAAGCAAACCCCAGGCAGAGGAGGAGAAGCCCCCATCAGCCCCTCCCCCCGCTGCAGCCCTGGCTGCCGAGCTGATGGGCCACAGGTGGGGGAAGGGAGAGAGAGAAACTCCTCCAGATGCTCCCTCTGCCTGGCTGAAGTTCCCCATCTCCATGGACGGTGGGTGAACGTGCCCTTGGGGGAAGGTTAGCCCCTGGCCCATCCTCCTCTGCCTGAGGCCCTGCCCCTTCTGCTCCAGCAGGCAGGAGGGGGCCTGGTGGAGTGTGGGCGGGGCCATGCTAGGGTGTTTCTGGAGGCATGGCCTCCCCCAGCCTATTATACCTGCCACCCATGCCCCTCTCCTTTCCCCTCCCAGCCAGGATCCCCCTGCCATGGAGATGAGGAGGACACTTGGGCCAGGCCCCACCTTCACTCTACACACCTGTCCCCATCCCCCATCTTCCACCAGCCCCTGGGCTGGGCTCCCACACTGACCTGGGGCTGTTCCCTGCAGGGGGAGTGTCCCTGGGGGCCAGTAACTCCTGCCCTCCCTGAATCCCCCAGGGCGCTGGGTTCTGGGAGATCAAATGTTAAGGGACCAGGCCGATGGGTTATGGGGAGGACACTGGGGATTGAATGGTTGGGGGTGGTGGAGCTGGGAAGCAGGGGGATCTGGGTGCTGAGGCTATCGAGTGTTTGGGGATCAGGGGATAAGAGGTGAGGGAGAGCACAGGGGTAGAGAGGTGCTGCCTCTCATCACTCTCCCCCTCTGCCCCTTCTCCCTGCCCTCTCTGCATTCAGACAGCACCATTAGGAGAGACTGATTCCCACAGGGTCTTTTGTTGGAAGCCTGGATTTCCCACTTCTGCTACAGCAGCATCAGCCTCTGAGAGGGAAGCAGTGTTGCCTAGTGGATACAGCACTCTCCTGGGACTCAGGAGACCTAAGATCTGTTCCCAACACTGCCAGCAGCTTGTGGGGTGACCTGAGACAAATCTGTGCCTTCCAGAGAGGGAATAAATGGGGAGTGATAATATCAGCCTCCCAGTGTCTGTCTAGGGCAGGAGAAGTGGTTGGGATTAGCTAGGGCGTCTCCTTTGTTTCTCCACCCCTTTTGCTAGTCTAGACTGACCCTGAGCAGTTTATTCCAATCCCCCATTAGCAAAGTGATTGTTAGAGTCACTAAGTGCCCCCTTTGGAGTGAGATTCTCATTCCCAGACATCCTCACACTGCTCCAGGTTATGCTGAAAAGCATTTAATTTTTTGTGCTGTTTCTCCCTTTTACACCAGCATTCAATAGAGTCTAAAAGAGCTGGAGCAGGGATAGCAAAATAATGTGGTGTTTTCGCTTCTGTGTTATTGGAGAGGGACGGGGTGAGTCCGGCGGATTCCCTCCTCCCCCATCAACATCACAAGTCTTCTCTCACAGAGCAGCCTCTGCCCAAGCCGTGGAGAGTTTATCCTTTTCCCTTTCTACCCCTCCACCTTCATGTGTGTCATTTACCAGTGTCCTTTCCCACCATGCTTAGAAATCAGGCTTTGCTTTTTTTGATCCTCAATCAGGCCCCTAGGGGCTCGAGACAAAAATGCCACATTCCTGAAGGGGGAATTCAAATGAACCCCAAAGCACAGTTTCAGCTTCAGTCCCAGCCTCTATCTATTGGTAAAGTGGCATCTGGAGTTTTTCCAGCTAAATCCAGATCATTTGTAGACAGGAAGTTTTTGGTTGTTTGTCTTTTTTTCCTCTTTCTTTTATGACGCAGATGCTAAAGCTTTTGTCAATAACCCAGTTGAATAATGCGGCGGTGCTGAGGAGAGCAGCTTTAGCCTGCTCAGTGGGAAATGGGCAAATTTGTTCCCAAGATTTTGAGTTTTAGGATTCTCTGGGATTTCACTTCATGAACGGGAAAGTGGTTTGTAGCCCACCTTGGAGTGTGGGTTTTTCTCTTTTTGGTGAAGGCTGTTCTGTCACGTATTTGATATTAAATTAGTTTGACGGAATATAGCTCAGTTTTCTTGGGGACTTCAAAAGACAAATGATAATTTGCCAAAATAGTCCTTACTGATTTTCTTTTCACATCAGATTTGCTTCTTCTTTGAACAATGAAAATGACCAGTCTCTCTGTCAGCCAAACAATGAGGGCGAGTGCTGGATACGCACTCTAAGAGTCAGGGACTGAAATGGGGAAGGAAGTGACTGCCTGATCCCTGCAGAGATGTGAGATACAGTCAGGAGGGGGAGAGGGTGGGTGGGTCAGTGGCCAGGGCCTTGAAAGGGCACTGTTTGCTTTTTTGAGCCACAGAGCTGAGTCTGAGAACTGTGAACTCACTGCACATGTCCTACAAGTGCTGGGTGAAGTCATCCTTGAACGCTAAAGGGCTACCAATGATGCCCCAAGAGGATTGATGTGGAGAGGGGTCGGCATCTCCCCATTCCTGAGAGGAGGAGGCCGGGCAAATGCCTCTCTCATGGATTGTTAGTGCTTTTCTACCAGCTTTAACTTATTCCTCTTTCCCTGGGGCACGTGTGTGGCTGGAGCACCAATGTGCTGGGCTGGGGCTGAAATGCACCGTGCAGAGCTGGGCCTTGGATGGGGGATGGTGTTGGGATTTAGCTTTTATTTCTTGGCTTGAAAAGAATAAAGTAGAATTTAGTGTCTCAAACTCCCAGCGTCCCTTGTCTTGAATAATGGGGGGAGGGAGAATGGCCTTTAATGGACTCACTCAGACGCTGTCTGGCTGTCACCCATTGACGCAGCTGGGGAAAAGGCTGGTATCATTCTGTGGTGTATTAACGTGAGTGTTGTAGGTAAGTTGCGGGAGGTCATTGTCCCGCTCTGCTCGGCCCTGCAGAGGCCTCAGCTGGAGTCCTGTGTCCAGTTCTGGGCACCCCACACTTTAGGAAGGATGAAGACAAATTGGATTGAGTCCCGAGGAGAGCAACAGAAAATGATCAAAGGTTTAGAAAACCCGACCTGCAGGGGATGGTTAAAAAAAGTGGGTCTATTAGTCTTGAGAAAAGCAGACTGGGGATGGCCTGCAGCCATGCTAAGGGCTGTTATACAGAGACTGGGGATCAGTTGTGCTCCATGGCCACTGAAGGGAGGACGAGAGGTAAAAGCTGCAGCAAGGATGATTTAGGTTAGGGATTAGAAAAACTTTCTAACCGTGCAGGTATTTAAGCTCTGGAATAGCTTCCAAGGGAGCTTGTGGAATCCCCAGCACTGGAGGTGGGTTTTTTGTTTGTTTGTTTGTTTGTTGTTTTTTTAAGGCCCTTGGAGGTGTTATTTCACCATCCCTGAGCTCCACACACTGCAGGTTCCCAGCTGTGACGTTTTCTCAGGGTGCCCCGGACTGTGAACCTCCTTGTTACCCCCCTGCCTCAGTGCGAGGGGGACGTGTTGCTGCTGAGCTGGGTGTCAGTTCCCTGTCACCTCCAGCCTTTAGCTCCCCACCCAAACTCCCCAGGGCTCTGCCAGTCCTTACTTTGCCTTGCAGGTTAACACTCAGCACAACCTCTTCCTTAGAGCTCCTCTGAAGTGTCCTTAGGATGGGGTGCACCAACCCCACACTGAGCCACAAGGGCTTAAGGCAGTGGTACTCAAACGTTTGTACTGGCGACCCCTTTCACATAGCAAGCCTCTGAGTGCGACCCCCCCCCCCTTATAAATTAAAAACACGTTTTTATATATTTAACACCATTATAAATGCTGGCGGCAAAGCAGTGTTTGGGGTGGAGGCGGACAGCTTGTGACCTCCCCCATTTAATAGCCTTGTGACCCCCTGAGAGGTCCCGACCCCCAGTTTGAGAACCCCCGGCTTAAGGGCTCATTTTGGGCTCAGCTAGCTCTACCCCGCCACGCCTGCAGCAAATGCTCCATCTGCTGGTGGAATTAAAAGGCAGCGAATTAGCTCAGTTGGCAAGTGGTGATGAAGGTGAACAGACCTGCAGAGCAAAACCAAACCAAACCAAACCAAACCTAAAGGCTCTGGTGCAGCTGCACAAAGGGGCCCTCTGTATGAAAAGGGAGGACCCTTCGCATAGACAAGCAGAGGGGGAAGTATTCTATGGCCCTGGACAGTGGCGACTCCCTCTTGCTTCCTTTGGATTTGGATTTTCCCATCAGGTGAAGGACTTGGACTGAGGTGACCCCAGGGTGGGAGATGAGAGGAAGAGGCCCAGGGAGGACAGATTTAAGAAGTCTTGGTTGCNGGGAGGGCCCAGGCTCCCCTTCCCACGACCCCCTTGGCAGTCTGGGGTTGTGGCCGTGACCTCTAGGCCATGCTTCCCAACCCGACCCTGAGTGCAAACCATTATTGTTCTTCTTTAGTGTCCTCTTCCCAGGTAAACTGTCCCCAAAGGGACAATGCCAGCTTGTTTGAGTCAATTGAGGATCAGCGCCAATATAACCTCACAGCACTGAGATATATTTTTAGTGAAAGCAAACAGGAGTTTATCAACAAAGACTAAGATTTAACTGTGTGACTTTATCTGATAAAATATGACTATGTAGATCATTGTTGCTACTCCTGTTATATAATTGCAACAGATCTTGTACAAAGTGTGTCAAGGAAGGTGTCAATAGAGTGCAAGAGAAGCAAGGCTTGGCCCAGCTGGAAGAAGAAGCCAAAGCGAGAGCCAAGCAAGTTGAAGAAAGAGCCAGAGAAGCTGATGTATGGAACGGCTGGCTCCTGAGCAGAGGGTTCACCAGATGCAACAAGAAACTGCCAGACTTAAGCTCCAAATCAGGAAAGCAATGGAAGAACAGCAGAAACTATCATCTTGGAAGTCCAGTTTATAACAATGTTGATATGCTGTTTGATCATGACGGATATGTTTACTCAGGGTGATGTCATAACCCAGTCCCAAAGCGAGTATGAATGTGACTCTTCTGTCTTATCTGTAACTAACAGGGAGATATGTGGATACCCGAGCGCTCGGTCATTGCATGGGGCTCTCCACAGTTCAGATCCCCCTGCGTATACTCAAGGAAGTGGGGGCAGTCTTATCACCCACCTCTCGGGTATTCCTTGAGCGGGTCCTGCAAGAGGGTGCTCCCCGCCCACCCCTCACCCCAGGCCCTCCAGACCTTTTCATCGGGTCCCTGTCCTTTGAGCCCCCTCTCCTACATAATCCGATTCGGCTGCGTGTCCTGCAGCTGGCTTGCTTCCGAACAACGCTGAGGGAGCAACTTTACAAGCTCATGTTCCACACGTTTCATTTCCTCAACCTCGTGTCCTGCCCCGCTACCAGGGGGCGGGACTTTCTACCACCTGTAGAGGGTGAGGAACCCCGGTGAGCCAGCCTATATTCCCTGCCTGGTCCCACGGCCCACCGTGAATATCGGTTGGAGTCTCCTTCATAGAGCCGTGAGCACGGGTGTGTACCTGGCACGGTTCACCCCCATTCCCAACACCTGCCCCTTTGCAGCGTGAGGGAGAACCTGGCGCACGCCTATCTAGAATGCGCCAGGTTGCAGCCCTTATTCCGGCTCCTCCAGAACCTCCTCTTGAGGTTCTGGCTGCACTTTACCCCACACCTCTTCATATATTCACACCCTGTCCGTGGCCCCATGAAGTCATGAGAGCTCGTCAACGTCCTCCTGGCACTGGCCAAAGTGGCCATTTACAATACCAGGAGGAAGATTCTGGACGAGGGGGCGCTCTGCGACTGTGAGGCCTATTTCAGTTCCTCCCTTGTCTCACACATCTGGGCAGAGTTCCTCTGGGCATCGCCTGCTGGCTTTGAGGAGCAGTGGGTTCTCCCGGTGTCCCCCTCTAGATCCCTAGTTCTGAACCTATGACCCCCAGTCCCATCCCTGTTATCCCTTAGTTGCCCTGAATTCAGTTGGGTCTTGGGGTCCAGTGGTTTCTCCCGCAAGGCTGGGGGAGGCACCCGCCCACTGTGACAGGTTAGATCACAGAAACCCCCTGGGAGCTGCCACCTGATGTGCCAAGACTACTGCTCCTGCTTTCCTGCCCTCGCAGCTTAGGACTCCAGCACCCTGTCTTGTTGAGCCAGACACGCCCGTCTGCTCCAACACAGACCCAGGGTCTGAATCACGTGCCCAAAAGCTGCAGACTTAACTGAAAGCAACCTACAGAAGTGTTCCTGTCTTTAACACTCAGATGCCCAACTCCCAATGGGGTCCAAACCC
>QXTE01000657.1:146425-164487 GCA_003942145.1 Platysternon megacephalum | reverse complement strand
TCTATATTGAGGTTGTTTTCCTTCAGTACACATAAACAAGTTTCAAAAGTACACACTTGAAGAGTGCAATATGCATGTCACGCCCTCTGAGGCTGCGATTAGCCCAATATTGCAACCCCTGAGGAAAAAAGCTCCATCCAAAGGAGGACATAGCAAGGTAATCAAGTTTGTTTCGTAACTAACAAGGACCTCCTCCACAAATGGCATCGCAGATCCTCCAGGCAGTCCTAGGGACTGCATAAAAGCACACAAGACTCAGCGCTCTTCTAAACACTTCTCCGGACTTCATCTCCTCGGTGAACTAGGTAAGTCCATTTTGACTCAATCTCTTTCTAACCCTAGAGATGTTGAAGTCGGGTCCATTTTTATTTAGGACTGAATCTTGCACTTATTTGCTATAATTTTTGTCAGGGTCAGTTTTCTTCCATAATTATCTTGTGCAGTTACTCAGTTGCAGGCGCTAGAGTATTCATGATTCAAAGCTGATCGGGGAGCTTAGGAGCAACATATGCAATTGGGAAACATAATTCCTATTAACTGGAAATAGATATAGGGAATTTACATCTTTTCATTAACTTTAGAAAGTCGCTTAGCCATTTTTCACTTAGCGGCATTAGGAAAAAACTTGTTCAGCTTAGTACAGACAGGGCCAATTCGGTGGTCTTCTACTTTATGCTGAAGCAGCTGTTACTCCTCACTNGGTGTAATTCAGTGTCGCTCCATGGAAATGAGTGGACATGAACCCATTTTACCCAAGCTCAGGAGCTCGTCTCTAGTGATTTCTTTTAAAAAATGACTGCAATAGTAACCGAGTTTTGAAGCCTTACTTCCACCTGCCCTTGTACCTGCTCTTCACTTTAGTCCCGGTTTTGTGTTTCAGGTTTACCTCCATCCCAGAAAGATGTCTTTCTCCAGCCTGTGCATTCCAGAATGCGGGGTGGCCCGGCCCTGTCCGGTCACTGGTAGCGACAACCACCCGTGCGTTAGGCAGTGCCCTGACTCCCGAGTGGTGATCAGACCCTCACCGGTTGTCGTGACCCTCCCAGGACCAATTCTCAGCAATTTCCCTCAGCACAGTGGAGTGGGAGCTGTAGGAGCACCTGTGGTCGGGCCCGGTTTCGGGGGCTCATTTGGTCATGGGGGATTGTACGGCTATGGAGGCGGTTACGGAGGATCGTACGGTTTAGGCGGATATGGTGGTTACGGCGGCCCTTATGGTTACGGGGGATTATGTGGTTACGGGGGATCAGGCGGTTACCTGGGCGGTTATGGTTATGGAGGATTATGTGGTTCCGGGGTATCTTGCCATAGGTACCTCAGTGGAAACTGTGGGCCATGCTAAACCCAGCAGGAACATCCGTGGAAGAAGGAAGGAATTGAACAGCAAGATACAGATTCACCCCTGACCTTTTGGGCATGGCTTTCAGAAGTGCTGGGCAAACAGGGCTCCAGTTGAACTCAGTGGGAGCTGTGTGTGCTCAGCACTTTGGTCTGATAGCCATGCTGCATTTCTAATGTTAGGCTTTATGACTCTTTCTGCCAATGTTTTCTCAGCCATGTGCTGATTCTTTTATTCATACGTTGACTCATTCTGAATTGCACGCAGGCTGTTTACACTAGCCCCGCAGTTTGAAGGATATAGAGGCCTTAATATAGGCATCAGTTCTGTTAATTATCACTTTAAGTCCCTTGAGAGTGCAAAAAAGAGACCTTGCTGTCAAGGAAAATGAGGCCCAATATGTTCTATCCTTTCCATCAATACATACCTCTAGCGTCTTTGTCCTTTGCTGCGGCAGATGTCTAATGGAGAAGCTGCGTAGTCTTTCCCTCTCTTTTGCTTTGTCTCATTTCCCACCCACTGGGGTAAAACAATACACTTAAAATGGTTACATAGGGGACTTTTTTGTCAACCTCTGTAGCTGCAGCAATGCAAAAAGAACATTGTGTCTGTAATACATCCCATTGAGACCCGTGATCAGTCGCAGCCCTGCTTGAAACACTGGAAATACATTCTTTCTGCTTTGTATTATTTCTACCTGTAACTGTGTACTGGCAATTTCATTTGCATTAAAAACTCCGTTGCATCATAATATTGATCTTCTGGTTCTCTTTGTTCCTCCCTACTTGTTTAAAGATCGCGCTGGATTAAATTCATCCCTGTATAGGAGGTAGCATCAGGTACTTCTCAAGTTGCACCTTTTCAAAGCCATTGAAGTGGTTCATAGCATTATGAGGGCCGTCTGTACCATGGTGGAGTTCCTCCTTGCATTAGAGTGTTTGTGAGTCTTTGCAGGATAGCGACCCAGGTTTTCGGAAGGAAAAGACAATTGGCCACCAAATGGCTTGGTTAATGCAAAGTTAACTTGAGCTGCAACACCTTGAATGGCAGAGCAACTTTCAGGACCAGATGACTTTGCTTCTATAGCGCTTAGAATGTTTCGCTCTTCCCAAGAAAGGTCTTCTCAAACTGAGCTCCACTTACCACCCTCCCTATTAAATGGAGCCTGCCTTCCCCCGGTTTTGGGTGTTTTAGCAGGGATTATTCAAACAGACCAATGCTGGGAAAACTTTTCTAACCTAATCATTAATTATGGGTACTTTATAAGACAAAAAATATCATGGTGCCCCTAGATATATCCACAGTACACCCACATGTTGAATACTGCATGCAGATGTAGTCGCCCCCATCTCAAAGAATGGTATATTGGAAAAGGAAAAGTTTAAAAAGGGCACCAAAATCTGTAGGGGTGTAGAACAGCTTCCCTACGAGGAGAGATTAATAAAACTGGGTTTTCACCTTGGAAAAGAGACGACTAAGGGGAAATATGATAGAGGCCTATAAAATGATGACTGGTGTGGAGAAAGTAAATAAGGAAGTGATATTTACTCCTCCTCATAACACAAGAACTAGGGGTCACCAAATGAAATTAATAGGCAGCAGATTTAAAAGAAAGAGAAGGAAATATTTCTTCACACAATGCACAGTCAACCTGTGGAACTCTTTACCAGAGGATTTTGTGACGGCCAAGACTATAACAGGGTTCAAAAAAAAATCTTGATAAATTCATGGAGGACAGGTCCATCAATGGCTCCTAGCCAGGATGAGCAGGGATGATGTCCCTAGCCTCTATTTGCCAGAGCTTGGGAATGGGCGACAGGAGATGGATCACTTGAAGATTAGCAGTTCTGTTCATTCCCTCTGAAGCACTTAGCATTGGCCATTGATGAAAGACAGGATACTGGGCTAGATGGACCTTTGGTCTGATCCAGTTTGGCTTTTCTTATGCTTTTAGTTTCTTCTCTGGAGACCTCAGCCAAAACCAATCCCCGTTTCCATTGCTATCGCTCCGCCAGGGGCTAAGGATGAATGTTCAAACCAATGTATCTCTGGCGTGTCATTTTGTTGAACATTTTGAAAAATAAACCCTCCAACAGAGACTCTGCAGAAACTTAATTATGGAGCTAGCAGCCCTCTTTCAGAATAATTCTCCTTTTTCCAGGACATTCTTCCCTTCTGCTCCACTCGGACCCCCAGTGACATGGAGCACTTAGAATCCACCTAGAAAGCCGTCTTTTATGACAACCTAGTGGGAGATGTAAAATCAACCAGGTCAGCTCCTTGACACCAATGTTATAATCACTTTGCAATGCTGGAGATGAGGTGAGAAGATCTAGGGCAATGGGGTAGAAATAGTTCAGCTTCATATTAGGATTTTGGATTTCATTGCACCAGTACAACTCAATTCAATTAATCTTCTAAGTCTTTGCCCACATCTGTTCATCAGCTGGTCGGCAGCAATGTCCACTCCTTGGTCAAATGACATGACCTACAGTTGATTTCAGAAGGACATTGCAAATACAGCTGGCTCCATCCATTCTGCCCATAAAAATAAATTACACTACAAATAATAATTAAGGGATCAATTTGCAGATTCCTAGAAGGTAAGATGATAAATAATAGTCAGCATGGATTTATCAAGAATAAATTGTATAAAAAAAAACCTACTAGCTTATTTGACAGGGTAACAAGCCTTGTAGATAGGGGACATGCGGTAGATGTGGTATATCTTAATTTTAATAAGCTTTTGATACTTTCTTGCATGACTTTCTGATAAACACACTAGCGAAATGCAACCTAGATGGAGCTACTGAAAGGTGGTGCATAACTGGTTGGTAAACCATTCCCAGAGTGTAGTTTTCAGTGGTTCACAGTCAAGCTGGAAGGTATACCAAAATGGGTCCCACAGGGATCAGTTTTGGGTTCAATTCTGTTCAATATCTTCATCAGTGATTTAGATTATGCTAGAGAGAGTACACTCATAGAGTTTGCGGATGATACCAAGCTGGGAGGGGTTGCAAATGTTGTAGAGAATAGGATTAAAATTCAAAATGAGCTGGACAAACTGGAGAAATGATGTGATGTAAATGGGAGGAAATTCAATAATGACAAATGCAGACTACTCCACTTAGGAAGGAAGAATCAGTTGCACACATACAAAATGGAAAATGACTGCCTGGGAAAGAGTACTCTGGGAAGGGATCTGAGGGTCAGAGTGGATCAAAAGCTAAATATGAGTCAACACTGTTGCTAAAATAGCAAACATCATTCTGGGATGTATGAGCACAAGTATTGTAAGGAAGACACGAGAAGTAATTCTTCCGTTCTGCTCCGTGTTGATTAGGACTCAGCTGGAATATTGTGTCCAGTCCTGGGAGCCACATTACAGGAAAAACTTGGACAAATAGGAAAAACTCCATAGAAGAGAAAAAATGATTAAAGTCTAGAATACATGAGCTATGAGGGAAGATTGAAAAAATTGGGTTTGTTTAGTGTGAAGAGAAGATTGAGAGGGGACAGGATAACAGTTTTCAAGTATATAAAAGGTTGTTACAAGGAGGAGGGAGAAAAATTGTTCTCCTTAACCTCTGAGGCTAGGACAAGAAGCAATGGGCTTAAAGTGCAGCAAGGGCAGTTTAGGTTGGACATTAGGAAAAACTTCCTAACAGTCAGGGTGGTTGAGCGCTGGAATAAATTGCCTAGGAAGGTTGTGGAATCTCCATCATTGGAGATTTTTAAGAGCAGGTTAGATAAACACCAGTCATGGATGGTCTAGAAAATACTTAATCCTGCCTTGAGTGCAGGGGACTGGACTAGAAGGCCTCTCGAGGTCCCTTCCAGTCCTACACTTCTATGATTCTTCTATCCAAGTCCCTTTATGTACCATGACTTCATATTGCAGGAACAGCAGATAAAAAAATTACATGTCCCACCACATATTTCTTCAACATTTTTGGGGCTCTCCATTCCCAGAAGACGAACCTACTCCACTAATCAGTTTTTTGATCTGACTACACAAAAGGAAAATGTATCCAGACCAGCCTACCTTTTTCCAGACATGATAAAATATCCAGGTGGTGAAGGCAGATTTAGCCACCTGACTCTGGGTTTGGTGTATGAGCGATCCAGCTCTAGTCTTCTATATCAGACTATGCCTATGGACCACCCCTAGGAACAACAGAACACAGGCATTGCTACAGAAGACCAGGCCTCTCTCCACAGTGGGCATTACTAGAGACTTCGCAGGGAGGTGCAAGAAACCCAGTAGAAGACAGTTATGGGATCACCTGCCCATCGAATAACTTTTTCGCTATCCCGTGTGATGGGCTGAGTCACAGAAACTCCCACAAGACTGTCACTAGATGTGCTGGGATACCACTGAGAACAAACCCCCCTGCCAGAAAAGGCTTCTCTCCACTCCCGTCTTGCTGAACTAGACACACCAGTTGGCTCCAGGACAGACCAAGAGGTGGGGTCGCGCCCCCTGCACTTCACAGAAACTAAAATTCACTTAACCCAGGGGCTTCTCAGTTAACAGAGACTTTCCCAGCACCCAGTATTCAGTCTTTCTGGGAGCCTAAACCCTGAATAAATCTGTTTTACTCTGTATAAAGCGTAAACTCAAATTGTCCACTCTATAGAACACTGATAAAGAGATATGCACAGCTGTTTGCTCCCCCAGGTATTAATTACTTACTGTGGGTTAATTAATAAACAAAAGGGATTTTATTAAGTATACAAAGTAGGATTTAAGTGGTTTCAAGTAATAAAAAAGTAAGTTACTAAGCAAAATAAAACAAAACACGCCAGGCTAACTTAATACATTTAGGATCTAGTTACAAATACTAACTTCTCACTCTAGATGTTATCTCAGGTATAATTGTACTTTTGGCCTGGGTCCAGCAATCACTCACACACCTGTAGTTCCTGTCCTTTGTTCCAGTTTCTTTTAGGCATCTCTTTGGGGTGGAGAGGCTATCTCTTGAGCCAGCTGAAGACAAAATGGAGAGGCTTCCAGGGCCTTTTACATTCTCTCTCTCTTGTGGGCAGAAACCCCTTTGTTCTTCTGTGCAAAATCACAGCAACAAGAAGGAGTTTGTAGCCAGCTGGGCAAGTCACATGTCCATGAATGATTCAGCTTTTTGCAGGCTGACGCCATAGTTTACATGTTAGTCTGAACGTTCCCAGGAAAGCTCAGATGTGGATTTGCATCTCCCAAAGTCCACTGTTAGTTAAATATTCCCAAGTACTTATACCTTGACAACATGTTGGCCAAACCTTTCTTACGTGTTTCCTGCAGCAAACACTTTAAATACATAGCGCCAATGCTCATAACTTCAGATATAAAAACTATACAGGCATACAAATAGGATGAATATACACAGTATATCATAACCTTTGCAAAGATATGTTACATGGCATATCTAGCATAAAGCCTATTCCAGTTATGTCATATTTACACTCATAAGCATATTAACATAAACATATAGAGTGCAACGTCACATCCCCCATCAATCAGATCTACCTCCATTATTGGATGAAAGAAAGAAAGAAAGAAAGAAAGAAAGAAAGAAAGAAAGAAAGAAAGAAAGAAAGAAAGAAAGAAAGAAAGAAAGAAAGAAAGAAAGAAAGAAAGCCTTAAGCAGCTCTTTTGAATCCTTGTTACGTCCTTTGTCCTAAAAAAATACTTTTTTGAAGAAATATAAATGTATAGAGTATTTATCACTAATGCTTGGGATTCACAGTCCATTAAAACAACTTAGAGAACATGGTTGGGATAGCATTAATAATGCTAGTTTCCTTGTTCGGATGTAACTTCTACTTACAAACGAGTTCAATCCAGCATCCCAGTGGGTGCTTTGATTTGTAAACCTTAGCAAGGCACTAATAGTAGCTGATGAAAGCACAAAAGTGTGTTTTTTTCTTTTTACAAAGAAACCCACTCAGCCCCACCTCCTCCCCGGGTGTAAATCTGCTCTGTTGCACTGGCTTTGCTGGAGCTACACTAAGTTAGACCAGGTGTGGATCTGCACATATAATTTCTTCTGCACATGAGAACATAGCAATTGCCATGCTGGAAAAGATGATCTATATCAGTATCCTGTCTATTGCAGTATCCTCTCCTAATGAGTGTCACTTACCAGCTACTTCAAAAGAAAGCAGAAGAAAAATGAATTGGTCCTTTAAGTAGGAAATTTAGGGAGTTTCTTCCTAAACCCTAAATTAAAAATTGGGGATGACATTTTTCAGAGCTACGTACAGGATTTGAATGCCCACATTCCGATTTCAATAAATACGATTTATGGTCCCAAATACATGTCTTGCTCTGCAAATCCAAGCCTTAACTTCTAAACCATGAAGAAATCAATGCCTGAAATTCAAAAATGGGAAAAAATTGAAATAGAATCCCAGCAATAATCAAAACCCCTTCCCATTGCTATGAATCACAGAATATACGTGCAAGATTCAGTTCTAACACATCGTCTGAATGGTTATGGAGAGAGTGACTTGAATAGGGCTTCTCTAGTTCGCAGAGGAGAAGAAGTTAAAGTGACTAGAAGCCCCTGAGTAATGAGTGTTTTTAGACAGTTTTTTAGGCTGCTGGAAGACTTGAGAGGCCATTTGTTCCTGAAGTCCCAAATAGTTACAAACCAAACTTTGAGAACTCCTTCCATTCACGGAATATATTTCCTCCATTTTTTTGATGATTAGTTTGTTCCTAACTCCACATGGGGTGAGGTGCACATTACACCCTGCAGCTCTCTTTCCTCTGAAATCTTTATGGGCCAGCTACATTCCTGGGATCATTCTACTGACTTCACGGATGCTGCAATGGGATATTCGGAAGCCTTGAATTGAAATTGTCCAGTGCAGTTCTGGAGCAATGGGGAGTATGTGGCATGAGTAATCACTATGACTATGTTTTATTGCTGACTCTGCTGCTTTCTCCCTGTGTTACCTTCACCTCAATGACCTCCGTCACCTGCGCATAAACCAGATCTAATAGAGATATTATGCTCGATGATCACATTCTTCATGGGGTTAAATGCCCCCAAATTGTGGATTGTAGGGTTCTCACAACAATATTTTTTGGTGTCCTCTGACAAACCCATCTCTGTGTCCCAGCCTCCCATGGCCCTTCATTGAAAGTCTGTCTTGGGGAAGGTGGGTTGGGAACTCATCGGATACTTGCAGATTCCGAAGCTCCCCATGCCACGGCAGGGTGGGAGCAGGGAAGCTGCCCAGGGAAATGACCAGCAACCCATGTCACAGACATCTCCACTGATAACCTCAATTCGGACTCTTTTGCATGCCGAGCTAGTTCTGAATTCCATAAGCACATACCAGCTTTCCACAGGACCCTGCCTCCAAGAGTCATGCTGTTTCCTTCCCTCACCCTTGCTGGCTCCTATCCTCCCCGTGCACCATACTCCTTCCCGTCCTCATATCTTGGACCTGCCTCTCTCCCACTTCTTGGACCTAGTCTTCTGCTCTACTCTGCACTGATTAGGCCTAGGCTGGAACATTGTGTGTAGTTCTGGGTGCCACATTTCAAGAAAGATGTGAACAAATTGGAGAAAGTCCAAAGAAGAGCAAAAAAATGATTAAAGGTCTAGAAAATATGACCTATGAGGGAAGACTGAAAAAATGTTTAGTCTGAAGACACGACTCAGAGGGGACATGAATACAACTTTTGAGTTCATAAAAGGTTGGTAGAAGGAAGAGAGAGAAACATTATCTTTAATCTTTGAGGATAGGCCAACAAGCAACGGGCTTAATTTACAGCAAGGGCAGTTTGGGTTGCACATTAGGAAAAACTTCCTAAATCTCAGGGTAGTTAAGTACTGGAGTACATTGCCTATGGAGGTTGTGGAATATCTGCCATTGGAGATTTTTAAGAGCAGGTTAGAGAAACACCTGTCAGGAATGGTTTTGATCAGAGGTCCCCAACGCGGTGCCCGCCGGGGCGTCTAAGTGCGCCCGCGTAACGGGTTTTTTTTTTTCTTTTGCCCCACCGGCAGCGCTCTGGTTGTTTTATTTTTTGGAGCCCACCAGACGAAAAAGGTTGGGGACCACTGGTTTAGATAATACTGAGTCCTGCCTTGAGTGCAGGGGACTGGCAGGGCCGGCGCAACCAATTAGGCGACCTAGGCAGTCGCCTAGGGCATTGCTATTTTGGGGGCACCAGCGCCCCGGCCGCCCATAGAAATTTCGGGGCGGGACCTTCCGTCGCCGCTGTTGGGGGCGGCATTTCGGGGGCAGGACCTTCCGCCGCCTAGGGTGCTGGAAGAGCTGGCGCTGCTACTGGGGACTGGACTAGAAGACTTCTCGAGGTCCCTTCCCGTCCTACTCTTCTACAATTCTATAATTCTTGTATTAAAGTTCCTGGATATAACATGGCTTGATATTGCAGGAACTGCAGATGAAAAGATTACATTTCCCACTACATTTTTCCTCAACATTTTTGTGGCTCTCCATTCCCAGAAGACAAACATATTCCACTGATCAATTGTTGTTATTTGACTACACAAAAGGAAGAATGTATCCAGACCATTCTGCCTCTTTAAGGACATGATATAATACTGAGGTGGTGAGGGGAGATTTAGCCATTTGGCCATGGGTTTGGTTTAAGAGTGATCCAGCTCTAATCTTCTATATATCAGACCAGATTTATGAACCCCTCCTTGGAACGGAAGGACATAGGCATTGCTACAGAAGATCAGGCCTCTCTCCCACAGTGGTCAGTACCAGATGCTTCACAGGGAGGGAAAAAATCCAGCGGAACACAGGTTTGGGATCACCTGCTTTGATGAATGAACAGGGGGGGAGTAGCTCCCTTTTATGGACCTAGCAGCCAGTTAGCTATAAAATCCCTCTTAGTAGCTGTTCTCTACTTGCTTTACCTGTAAAGGGTTAAAAAGTCTCACTGCTCTGCATAGGTAAAGGGAAGTGAGTGGGCCCCTGGCCAAAAGAGCCAATGGGAAGGCTAGAACTTTTGAAAATTGAGAAAAAACTTCCCTTTTGTCTGTCTGTTGTTCTCGGCGAGAGGCAGACAGGGCTGCAACTATGCTGTAAGAAGCTTGGGGCCAGGTATGAAAAATCATCAGTATCATACCTAGAAACTACTCATTTGAAACCCCAGATATGTAAGTAGCTCAGGAAATGTCTAGGAAGACACAATCGGGTTTATCTCCTTTTATTTTTTTATGGCTTGTGGACTCCTCTGTGCTAACCCCAGGTGCTTTTGTTTTGCTTGTTCAGCTGGACCTCAAGACAGTTATTCTTGATGATTAATCCTTTTAAATTTTTTTTTTAATCTAGCAATAGCCTGAGTTTCCAGATGTATTTTCTTTCTTTTTGTTTTTAATAAAATTCACCTTTTTTAAGAGCAGGAATGGGTATCTGTGTCCTAAGAGGTTTCTGCACATGTTGTTTATTAGCTGGTGGCAACAGCTGATTTCCTTTGTTTTTCTTTCTCAACTCTTCCCGGGAGGGGGGGTGAAAGGCCTTAAGGGTACCCCACCGGAAGGAATTCCCAAGTGCGCCTTCCTGGGTCCTCAAATGGGGTTTGCACTTGGGTGGTGGCAGCATCTACCCATCCAAGGTAAGAGAAAAGCTGTAACCTTGGGAGTTTAATACAAGCCTGGAGTGGCCAGTATTAATTTTTAGAGTCCTTGCGGGCCCCCACCTTCTGCACTCAAAGTGCCAGAGCGGGAAATTAGCCTTGACAAGGTGGCAGAGCGGTGGGATCATTTTGAACCAGAAGCACAGACCTCAGGATTTTAAAATGACACATTTTTCCTTTTGGCAGCCTGGAAAGCCAGGGAGGTTTTTTTCTCCCTCTATTCTTTTCTTTGCTGCCTGAGGGGGAACAGGCATGCAAAGGGTTCAGCCTGCCAAGCCAGGGAGTCCAACAAGCAGTTTATTTTTTTTCTAGCTTTGTGGCAACAAATTAGCTAGGCTAGACTAGACAAGCCTGTGCATGAGGTTGTGGTCGGGCACTGAAACCCTAGAGCAACTAGTTTTCCCAAAGCATCACCACGGAGAAGACAGACCCAGATCAAGCCCAGACATCCAGCTCCATGACAGAAATGCAGGGAGGGCATGGGGGACTGGAGACTTCCCAGGAGAGAAGGGTCAGCCCTCCCCCAAACAAGATCCCAGTGCAAAGATGCAGGGATGCCCTTAAACCAGGCCAAGTTCTAACTGCGGAAGAAAGGAATTACTTCTTAGAGATGAAGCGCTTGGAGGTGGAAGCAGAGGAGAGGAGAGAGGCGAAGCGCTTGGAGGCGGAAATGGAGCTGAAGCGCTTAGAGCTGGAAAAGGCTAAGCTGGGTCAAACAGTTAGCCCTAACGGTCCTTCTCCAAGTACCATTCCCCATTCCAAGAAATTGCCCACATACAAGGTAGGTGATGATACAGAGGCCTTCTTAGAAAATTTTGATAGGGCCTGCCTTGGGGCTTTTTGATTTCCGTTACTGTACCTTTGCATTTCCCTTTTAGATAGATTTTAAAGTTTAAGGGTAGATGCTGAGCCAGTGAAATCAATGGGAAACATCAGCTACTGCATCTCTATGCATGAGTAGCCAAGACCACAGGGTCTTGTAATATACTTTAGCTAATAAAACTAAGGAAGAAGTACAAGACAGATAGAGATAAGGAGAACTTCTTCAAGTGGGATTAGATGTGATTAATTGCAAGACTGACCAATTTACACAATTCTGCAAGACTCTTCTTTGACAGAAAGCTTTTCAGCCATTATTAGAATGATTTTTAAAGTGGAAAGTACGCCTCCAACAGGATTGGTTCTAACCCAAGCAGCATAAAATGCCTTAGCTCAGTTTAAAGGCACAGAAGTCAATTAAGTCTATGGAGCTCTACTAATGTCCAGTGGCTCAGCATCTGCCCCTTGAGCATTACAAGGGACTGTTTGTTAAAGAAATGGAAATATAAAACTTTTTTGAATGAAAATCAAATAGCCCCAAATTCTAAGAATCAACACTGAGTATTGGTATGACATCAGAAACCTTAACATGCATTGTAAAGTTCATTTAATCCAGCATTACTCAGATGCAGCCACTAACAGATTTTTTGCAGCCATGACAGCCTAAAAAGCACGGACAGAGATTGGGCGGGGGCGGGAGAGGGGGCAAAGCAGCAGGAACAGCTGTTACCAAGGGCCTCGAGATGTTCCATCTTGATGCTTGTGCTGGTGCCACCAGTAGGGGTAGGTGCCCTGCACCACGCAGCCTCCTCGGGGGCTCTGGGCAGCACGTCTGGAGATATGTGGGGCCGGTGCGCGCAGAGCCAGAGGTACTGTCAGTCTTGTCTGTGGAGTCAGTTGTAGTATTCGATGGATCGGACTCTCCCATGCACTGCTCCCCCACTCGCACCTGGCCAGGGCACGGTTGAAAAAGTCCTTGAATTCTAATCCACAATTTGGGAACATTTAATCCCAGGAAAAATTCTACTTTTAAAATAATACAGCCCTGTGGACACACACAACTTTAATGAGCCTCAAGTGCTTTAAAGTCCTTTGATTTCAGGAAGCCTGTGATCATCGAGCATAATATCACAATTAGATCTGGTTTATGTGGAGGTGAACAAGCACATTGAGGTGAAGGTTACACAGGGAGCAAGTGGGAGAGTCAGCAATAAAACCAGTCATAGTGATTACTCACCTCATGCTCACCACTGCTCCTGAACTGCATTGGACAGTTCCTGTTCAAGGCTTCTGAATATCCGACTGCAGCATCAGTGAAGTCAGTCGAATGATCGCAGGAATGTAGCTGCTCCATACAGTTTTCAGAGGAAAGAGAACTGCAGGGTGTAATGTGCTCCTCACCCCAGGTGGAGTTAGAATAATAGAATATTAGGGTTGGAAGAGTTCTCAGGAGGCCATCTAGTTAGGAACAAACTAATCATCAAATACACGGAGGAAAAAAATTCCGTGAATGGAAGGAGTTCTCAAAGTTTGGTTTGTAACTAATTGGGCCTTCAGGAACAAAGGGCCTCTCAAGTCCTCCAGCAGCCTAAAAAAATGTCTAAAAACACTCATGACTCAGGGGTCTTCTAACAGCTTTATCTAATTCTCTGATGTGAACTTGAGAAGTCCTGTTCAACTCGCTCTCTCCCTAACCGTTCAGATCAGAGGTGGGCAAACTACAGCCCGCAGGGCACATTCCTAGCTGGCCCCTGAGCTCCTGCCCCAGATGACAGCCTCCAGGGAGCTTGGACGGCGGCACGGAGCAACCCACCGCCTCTCAGCTCTTCTAACTGATCCCGGTTTGTTGTAGAAAAAGGTCTTTTATACAAGGAGACTCTTTCTGGTGGACACCCCCTTTCTTGGGGAGGTTTGAGAATAATATCCTCACCAATTGCTACGGGTGAACACAGACCCAAACCCTTGGATCTTAAGAACAATGAAAAATCAATCAGGTTCTTAAAAGAAGAATTTTAATTAAAGAAAAAGGTAAAAGAATCACCTCTGTAAAATCAGGTTGGTAAGTACTTTACAGAATAACAAAAGACTCAAGAACACAGAGGATTTCCCCTCTAGGCAAAACCTTAAAGTTACAAAAACAGGGATAAAACTGTCCCTCTTAGCACAGGCAAATTCACATGCTCAAACAAATGTAGTCTAACGCATTTCTTTTCTGCTATTACTTACTATTTCTGCAAGACTAGATGCTTAGTTCAGATATACTTAAAAAGATGTAAATTCCCTGCCTGGTTTCTTGGCTGGCTCGGAGAGACACAGACCAAAACCTTCCTCCACAGATTTGAAAGTATCTTCTCCCCTTATTGGTCCTTTTGGTCAGGTGTCACCCAGGTTATCTGAGCTTCTTAACCCTTTACAGGGTAAAGAGGGATTTTATGCTACCCTTAGTTGTATGTTTATGACACGCCCCCCAAATCATAGACAGTGCTGGTCAGCCTGCTCCACACTGGCTGTGATTTCTTCCTGGAACTCTAGAAGAAAACAGAATTAATAAGACACAGGTACCTTTAGGTATACTACTGATTATGGAAAAACTAACAATATTTTCCACATTTCAAGGACGATTTTAACCAGTTGATTCTGGGAAATTTTCATGGGAGAGTGCATCAGCCACTTTGTTAGAAGCTCCTGAAATGTGTTTTATTTCAAAATCAAAATCTTGGAGAGCTAAACTCCACCGAAGATGTTTTTTGTTCTTGTCCTTGACGGTATGAAGCCACTTCAGCGCAGCATGGTCGGTTTGCAGGTGGAAACACCATCCCCAAACATATGGGCGTAGCTTCTCCAGCGCATATACAATGGCATAACATTCCTTTTCACTGACTGACCAGTGGCTTTCCCTCTCAGACAGTTTTTTGCTGAGAAACACGACAGGATGGAATTCTTGATCCGGTCCTTCCTGCATTAAAACTGCTCCTACACTACGCTCGGACGCATCTGTGGTTACTAGGAAAGGTTTGTCAAAGTCTGGGGCCCTTAGCACAGGGTCAGACATGAGTGTTGCTTTAAGCTGGTTAAAGGCCTTTTGACACTCTTTAGTTCACTGAACTGCATTTGGCTGTTTCTTTTTGGTTAGGTCTGTCAGGGGGGGCGGCGATTTGGCTGTAGTGCGGTACAAATCGCCTGTAATATCTGGCCAAGCCTAGGAAGGATTGGATCTGTTTCTTTGACTTTAGGACAGGCCACTTTTGGATAGCATTCACTTTGGCCTGTAGGGGGTTGATAGTTCCTTGACTCACCTGGTGTCCAAGGTAAGTCACTCTGTTTAGGCCTATTTGACACGTTTTAGCCTTAACAGTTAGTCCTACCTCCCTTATGTGCTCGAAAACTTTTTGCAGATGCTCCAGATGTTCTGCCCATGAATCAGAAAAAATCGCCACATCATCAAGGTAGGCGACTGCAGATTTTCCCAATTCCGCTAGGAGACCATCTACAAGTTTTTGGAAGGTGGCGGGTGCATTTCGCAGCCCGAAAGGGAGCACATGAAATTCATACAGCCCTGCATGGGTGATGAAGGCTGACCTTTCCTTGGCAGGTTCATCTAGCGGTACTTGCCAGTACCCCTTGGTTAAGTCTAAGGTAGAGATGAACTGGGCACATCCCAGTTTCTCCAATAGCTCATCTGTGCGTGGCATTGGATAGTTGTCGGGACGAGTTACAGCATTTAGCTTACGATAGTCCATGCAAAAGCGTATTTCCCCATCTGGTTTGGGAATAGAACCACTGGAGATGCCCATGCACTGGTAGAGGGGCGGATTACACCCATCTGTAGCATGTCCTGGATCTCCCGTTCTATAGCAGTTTTGGCTTGACACCTGGTACGGTTGGGCTCTAATTGGGCAAGCATTACCTGTGTCAATGGAGTGGTATGCCCGTTCGTTCCATCCTGGGGTGGCTGAGAACATCAGCGCGAAGCTAGTGCACAGCTCCTTGATTTGCTGTCGCTGCATACATCCAAGGGTCATGGAGAGGGTCACCTCTTCCACACCACCATCACTTTTCCCTTCATAGTAGACACCTTCAGGCCACTCAGCGTCATCTCCTCCCTGAGCTGTAAACTGGAAAACCTTTAATTCTCTGTAATAAAAGGGCTTTATAGAATTAATTGGTATACCTTAGGCTTTAGGTTTGAGGTGGGGGATGCTGTGAGATAGTTAACAGCTCCCAGGTGCTCTTGGACCGTGAATGGCCCTTTCCATGACGCTTCCATCTTATGGGCCTGGAGCGCCTTTAAGACCATGACTTGGCCCCCTACTTTGAAGGGATGCTCTCTGGCATGTTTATCATACCAGGCCATTTGCTCTTCCTGAGCATCTTTTAGGTTTTCTTTAGCAAGGGCTAAAGAGTTTCGGAGGGTGTTTTGGAGGTTGCTTACAAAGTCTAGAATGTTAGTTCCTGGAGAAGGCGTAAACCCCTCCCATTGCTGCTTCACCAACTGTAATGGCCCCTTCACCTCGTGGCCATACACAAGTTCAAATGGTGAAAACCCTAAACTGGGATGTGGTACAGCCCTGTAGGCAAAAAGCAACTGCTGCAACACTAGGTCCCAATCATTGGAGTGCTCATTTATGAATTTACATATCATGGCCCCCAAAGTTCCATTAAAAATCTCAACCAAGCCATTTGTTTGATGGTGGTAAGGGGTGGAAACCAAGTGGTTCACCCCATGAGCTTCCCACAGGCTTTTCATGATCCCTGCCAGGAAATTAGTTCCCGAATCTGTAAGGATATCGGAGAGCCAACCTACCCTGGCAAAAATGTCTGTTAATGCCTGGCACACACTTTTAGCCCGGGTGTTGCTTAGAGCTACTGCTTTTGGCCATTGGGTGGCAAAATCCATGAAAGTTAGTATGTATTGTTTTCCTCTGGGTGTCTTTTCTGGAAAAGGACCCAGAATATCCACAGCTATTTGCTGAAATGGGACCTCGATTATGGTAATTGGCTGGAGAGGGGCTTTGACCTGGTCTTGGGGTTTTTCCACTTTTTGGCACACCTCACGAGACTGGACATAAGTAGAAACGTCCTTGCCCATTCCCTCCCAGTGGAATGACTTCCCCAAATGGGCTTTGGTCCTGTTCACCCAAGCATGGCCACTAGGATGATCGTGGGCTAAGCTCAAGAGCTTTACCCGGTACTTAGTTGGAACTACCAACTGTCTTTGAGGATGCCAGTCTTCCTGGTGTCCACCAGAAAGAGTTTCCTTGTATAAAAGTCCTCTTTCTACAACAAACTGGGATCGGTTAGAAGAGCTGAGAAGCGGTGGGTTGCTCCGTGCCACCATCCAAGGTCCCTGGAGGCTGTCATCTGCTTCCTGCTCGGCCTGGAACTGTTCCCGTGATGCTGGAGACATCAGTTCCTCAATGAATTGTGGACTTTGGCTTGGTCCCTCTGGAAGCAGTGTAGGTGATGGGGCTGTTTCCGTTGACTGTGAACCATTGAGTACATTAGCTTTTTCCACATCCTCAGTCACTAGGTTGCCTCCCTCACTCAGTAAGGGGCCCACACTTTCCTTGACTTTCTTCTTGTTGCTAACATACCTGAAGAAACCCTTCTTGTTACTCTTAACATCTCTTGCTAGCTGCAACTCCAAGTGTGATTTGGCCTTCCTGATTTCACTCCTGCATGCCTGAGCAATATTTTTATACTCCTCCCTGGTCATTTGTCCAATCTTCCACTTCTTGTAAGCTTCTTTTTTGCGTTTAAGATCAGCAAGGATTTCACTGTTTAGCCAAGCTGGTCGCCTGCCATATTTACTATTCTTTCTACACATCGGGATGGTTTTTTCCTGCAACCTCAATAAGGATTCTTTAAAATACAGCCAGCTCTCCTGGACTCCTTTCCCCCTCATGTTATTCTCCCAGGGGATCCTGCCCATCAGTTCCCTGAGGGAGTCAAAGTCTGCTTTTCTGAAGTCCAGGGTCCGTATTCTGCTGCTTTCCTTTCTTCCTTGTGTCAGGATCCTGAACTCGACCATCTCATGGTCACTGCCTCCCAGGTTCCCATCCACTTTTGCTTCCCCTACTAATTCTTCCCGGTTTGTGAGCAGCAGGTCTAGAAGAGCTCTGCCCCTAGTTGGTTCCTCCAGCACTTGCACCAGGAAATTGTCCCCTACACTTTCCAAAAACTTCCTGGATTGTCTGTGCACCGCTGTATTGCTCTCCCAGCAGATATCAGGGTGATTAAAGTCTCCCATGAGAACCAGGGCCTGCGATCTAGTAACTT
>QXTE01000657.1:135011-146400 GCA_003942145.1 Platysternon megacephalum | reverse complement strand
CCCCCCCCCCCCCCCAGGTAACCCATTCCAGTGCTTCAACACTCTCCTAATGAAAACGTTTTTCCTAATATCCAACCTAAACCTCCCCCACTGCAACTTGCGACCATTACTCCTCGTTCTGTCATCTGGTACCACTGAGAACAGCCGATCTCCATCCTCTTTGGAACCCCCTTTCAGGTAGTTGAAAGCAGCTATCAAATCCCTCCTCATTCTTCTCTTCTGCAGACTAAACAATCCCAATTCCTTTGCCTCTCCTCATAAGTCATGTGCTCCAGCCCCCTAATCATTTATGTTGCCCTCCACCAGAATCTTTCCAATTTTTCCACATCCTTCTTGTAGTGTGGGGCCCAAAACAGGACACAGTACTCCAGATGAGCCCTCACCAATGCTGAATAGAGGGGAATGATCACGTCCCTCGATATGCTGGCAATGCCCCTACTTATACAGCCCAAAATGCCGTTAGCCTTCTTGGCAACAAGGGCACACTGTCAACTTCTTCTCATCCACTGTAACCCCTAGGTCCTTTTCTGCAGAACTGCTGCCTAGCCAATCCGTCCCCAGTCTGTAGCAGTGTATGGGATTCTTCCGTCCTAAGTGCAGGACTCTGCACTTGTCCTTGTTGAACCTCATCAGGTTTCTTTTGGCCCAATCCTCTATTTTGATAGGGGTCAGGGCGGTCAGAGGGCAGGGAATAGGGGGGTTGAATGTGGGCAGGAGTCCCAGGGGGCAGTCAGGAAGGAGGGGGGGTTGGATGGGGCAGCAGGGGGCAGTCAGGGGCAGGGGTTCCGGGGGCCCCTTGGGGGGGGAGTCAGGAATGAGAGGAGTTGGATGGGGTGGCAGGGGCAGTCAGGGGTGGGAGGGTTGGATGGTTCACGGGGGGTCCAGGGGCAGTAAGGGGACAGGAACTGGGCGGGGGGGATGGGTCAGGAGTCCCGGGGGGGCTGTCAGCGGACGAGAAGCAGGAGGGGTCAGATAGGGGGCGGGGGCTGGGCCATGCCTGGCTGTTTGGGGAGGCACAGCCTCCCCTAACCGGCCCTCCATACAATTTCAGAAACCCGATGCAGCCCTCAGGCCAAAACGTTTGCCTACTCCTGGTTCAGTTGATGTGCTAGGGATCCTTTTAATTTAGGACTGAATCTTGCACAGACACTCTGTGATTCTGAACAGTAAGTAGGGTTTTGGCTTTTTTGTTGGTCCCCCTCCCCCATTATTGAATTGCACGTATTGGTTTCTTCATGGTTTAGAAGTTAAGCTCTGGATTTTCAGAGCAAGACATGGAGTTCAGACAGAGCCTAATAATTTTAGTTGGAACTTTGGCATTCAAATCCCTTAGGTAACTGTGAAAAAACTCACCCCTCTCCCCCAATTTTTAATTTAGGGTTTAGGAAGGAATTCTCTAAATTTCCTCCATAAAGGACTATTTTGTTGTTCTTCTGCTACCTTCTGAAGCAGCTAGTAAGGCATACTCATTAAGACAGGATACTGGATTTGATGGGCCACTCATCTCTTCCAGCATGGCAACTACTACATTCTCATGTGCAGAAGTAATTCTAGGTGCAGATGTTCATCCAGTCTAAATTAGTTTATCTCTAATGAAGCCTGTGGAACAATGTAGATTTACACCAGGGGAGGATGTGGTGGTTTGTGTTTTGTTTTGAGTAAAAAAACCCACCACTTTTGTTTAGTCATCAATTAGTGTTGGTGACTTGCTAAGCAGGTGCTGTTTAGTGTTTGCTTTTGAAATAAACCCCACTTTTGTTTAGTCATCAGCAAGTAGTCATGACTTGCTAAGGATTACAAACCAAAGCACTGCATTGTGATGCTGGACTGAACTTGTTTGTAAGAAGAGGTTACATCCTAGTAAGGAAACTGGCATTATTAATGTTATCCCAGCAATGTTCTGTGTGATATTTTTTTAACGGACTGGAAATCACAACCATTAATTATACAAATTGTATCTATTTCTACGTCTTATTGACAACATACTTTAGGAGAAAGAGATTAAGAAGGATTCAAAAGACCTAGCTGATCCAGCCACCACTGGCTGTCATGTCCTTCCCAGGCGCAATACTCAGCTCTTTCCCTCAGGAAAGCATAGCAGGTTCCTCAGGAGCAGCTGACATCACAGGTGCTGATGGGGGCGCATGTGGTGATAGAGGGTTATAACGTTATGGTCGATGCTGTGATTACGGGAGATTATACGGTTATGGGGGCCCATACAGTTAGGAGGGGCTTTATGGTTACAGGAACCCATATGGTTGTGGGGGATTATATGGTCACAGGGGTCCATATGGTGGTGGGGGATTATATGGTCACAGGGGTCCATATAGTGGTGGGGGAATGCAGAGTTAGGGGTGGATGGCAATGGGGCCATTTGGTACCTTAATGGAAACTGTGGGCCATGTTAATCTCAGCAGGCTTGGGAAAAGGAAGCTCCATGAAATGAAAGGAATGATACAGAGAGTGAAAAAGTTATTTGGTGGACAGGTGATCCCATACCTGTGTTCTAATGGGTTTCTTGCACCTCCCTGCGAAGCCTCTAGTACTGCCCACTGTGGGAGAGAGGCCTGGTCTTCTGTAGCAATGCCTATTTTCTTCTGTTCCAAGGAGCGGTCCATAGGCATAGTCTGATATAGAAGACTAGAGCTGGATCGCTCATACACCAAACCCAGAGCCAGGTGGCTAAATCTCCCCTCACCACCTGGATATTTTATCATGTCCTGAAAGAGGTAGGCTGGTCTGGATACATTTTTCCTTTTGTGTAGTCAGATCAAAAAACTGATTAGTGGAGTAGGTTCATCTTCTGGGAATGGGGACCCCCCAAAATGTTGAAGAAATACGTGGGGGAACATGTAATCTTTTAATCTACTTTTCCTGCAATATGAAGTCATGGTACATAAAGGGACTTGGATAGAAGAATCATAGAAGTGTAGGACTGGAAGGAACCTCGAGAGGTCTTCTAGTCCGGTTCCCTGCACTCAAGGCATGACTAAGTATTATCTGGACCATCCATGCCTGGTGCTTGTCTAACCTGCTCTTAAAAATCTCCAATGATGGAGATTCCACAACCTTCCTAGGCAATTTATTCCAGTGCTTAGCTGCTCTGCCAGTTAGGAAGTTTTTCCTAATGTCCAACCTAAACTGCCCTTGCTGCAATTTAAGCCCATTGCTTCTTGTCCTATTCTCAGAGGTTAAGGAGAGCTATTTCTCTCCCTCCTCTTTGTAACAACCTTTTATATACTTGAAAACCTTTATCCTGTCCCCTCTCAATCTTCTCTTCACACTAAACAAACCCAAATTTTTCAATCTTCCCTCATAGCTCATGTATTCTTGATCTTTAATAACTTTTTTTGCTCTTCTATGGATTTTTTCCAATTTGTCCACATTTTTCCCGAAATGTGGCTCCCAGAGCTGGACACAATATTCCAGGTGAGTCCTAATCAACACGGAGCAGAACGGAAGAATTACTTCTCGTGTTTTGCTTACAATACTTCCGCTCATACATCCCAGAACGATGTTTGCTATTTTTGCAACAGTTTTACACTGTTGACTCATATTTAGCTTCTGATCCACTATGACCCTCAGATCCCTTCCCAGAGTACTTTCCCAGGCAGTCATTTTCCATTTTGTATGTGTGCAACTGATTCTTCCTTCCTAAGTGGAGTAGTCTGCATTTGCCTTTATTTAATTTCCTCCTGTTTAATTCACATCATTTCTCCAGTTTGTCCAGCTCATTTTAAATTTTAATCCTATTCTCCACAACAATTGCAACCCCTCCCAGCTTGGTATCATCTGCAAACTCTGCGTGTACTCTCTCTGTGTCATAATCTAAATCACTGATGAAGATATTGAACAGAATCGAACCCAGAACTGATCCCTATGGGACCCATTTTGGTATACCCTTCCAGCTTGACTCTAGACCTCTGATAACTACTCTCTGGGAATGGTTTATCAACCAGTTATGCACCACCTTTTAGTAGCTCCATCTAGGTTCCATTTCGCTAGTATGTTTATCAGAAAGTCATGCAAGAAACTATCAAAAGCTTATTAAAATTAAGATGTATCACATCTACCACATGCCCCCCATCCACAAGGCTTGTTACCCTGTCAAATAAGCTATTAGTTTGTGTCGTGGAAAAACCACCCTAGGCAGTAATTTGATCAAAGACTCAAGCCTGAGGCCCGTTTATTGCGCAAATACACACCAACGCGTTGGGGATAGCAGGTTGGATACTGCTCCCCTGAACAAAGCATCACACCGATATTTATACGGAAAAACCGCAGTTACATCAAACCACAAAAGCATTGCACTTTGGGGTACTTTCCGGGAGGGTAAACAACCTTTAGTGGTGTAATATTCCAACGGGTACTTTCCAGCGTGTCCCGGACATGGTGCCAACTGGTACCTTCCAACATGTCCCGGACATGGGGAAACCTTACACCCACCCCCATGTTTGCTACCGGGCTATACAGTATATACTTCAAGCAACAATTGGTTCCAAAGCAAAGCACGGGTTACAGGTCATGGGTTACAGGTATGTGGCAGTTTTCAGCAGGGCAGATATATTTCAAAACCTTAAGCAATACATATTGCAAATAACCCTTCAGCATAGCAGTTCCTCTTCCGCCCCCCCCCCCCCCCCCCCCCCCAGCTTAGTTTGGTTCAGGCTCCTGGTCTGGTCTGACAGTTTTAGGCCAGGCCAGGCCCTGTAGGGGATAGAAAGGGGGGGAGAAAATAACTGGAAGGGGACAAAGAAGGGGGGGGGTATTTCCTCCACATTTGTTTGATGCAATTTGTTCTTGATAAATCCATGCTGACTATTACTTATCATCTTATTATCTTCTAGGAATCTGCAAACTGACCCCTTAATTATTTGCTCCATTGTCCTTCGTGACTCCTGCAGATGACTTTGGGGTAGTGTATGTGCAGAATGGATGGAACCAGGTGTATTTGCAATATCCTTCTGAAATCAACTGTAGGTCGTGTCATTTGACCAAGGAGTGGACATTGCTGCTGACCAGTTGATGAACAGATGTGGGCAAAAACTTAGAAGATTAATTGAATTGAGTTGTACTGGTGTAAAGAAATCCAAACTCCCAATATGAAGCTGAACTATTTCTGCCCCATTGCCCTAGATCTTCTCAGCTCATCTCCAGCATTGCAAAGTGAGTATAAAATTGGTGTCAAGGAGCTTACCTGGTTGAATTTACACCTCCCACTAGATTGTCATAAAAATGGCTTTCTAGATGGATTCTAAGTGCTACATGTCACAGGGGGTCCCAGCAGAGCAGAAGAGAAGAATGTCCTGGAAAAAGGAGAATTATTCTGAAAGAGGGCTGCTGGCTCCATAATTAAATTTCCGCACTTATTTTTCAAAATGCTCAACAAAATGACATGCCAGAGATACATTGGTTTGGACATTCATCCTTAGCCCCTGGTGGAGTGATAAGAATGGAAACGGGGAATGGTTTTGGCTGAGGGCTCTGGAGAAGAAATTAAGAACATAAGAAAAGGCTTACTATGTCAGACCAAAAGTCCATCTAGTCCAGTATCCTGTCTTCCAACAATGGCCAATGCCAGGTGCTTCAGAGGGAATGAACAGAACTGTTAATCATCAAGTGATCCATCCCCTGTCACCCATTCCCAAGTTCTGGCAAAGAGAGGCTAGGGACATCATCCCTGCTCATCCTGGCTAGTAGCCATTGATGGACCTGTCCCCCATGAATTTATCAAGATGTTTTTTTAATCCCTGTTATAGTCTTGGCCGTCACAAAATGCTCTGGTAAAGAGTTCCACAGGTTGACTGTGCATTGTGTGAAGAAATACTTCCTTCTCTTTCTTTTAAATCTGCTGCCTATTAATTTCATTTGGTGACCCCTAGTTCTTGTGTTATGAGGAGGAGTATATAACACTTCCTTATTTATTTTCTCCACACCAGTCATCATTTTATAGACCTCTATAACATCTCCCCTTCGTCATCTCTTTTCTAAGGTGAAAGGCCCAGTGTTATTAATCTCTCCTCGTAGGAACGCTGTTCCATACCCCTACTCCTTTTTTGAGATGGGGCGACCACATCTGCGTGCAGTATTCCAGATGTGGGCGTGTCATGGATTTATCTAGAGGCAACATGATATTTTCTGTCTTATAAAGTACCCATAACGCACGGCTGGTTGCAGTTACCAGTGACTGGACAGGGACGGGCCACCCTGCATTCTCGATAGCACAGGCTGGAGAAAGACATCTTTCTGGGATGGAGGTAAACCTGAAACACAACAGGGACTCGAGTCAAAAGAAATTACAAGTGCCGGTGGAAGAAAAACTTCAAAGCTTGGTTACTATTGCAGCGAGGTCTGCACGCGGGCCGAGAGAGAGAGGAGAAGTGGCCTTAGTTCCTATGTTCATGGCCATGTATTTGTTCCTATATCCTCTTTCTACGCCTCTTGTCCACTCGCACAAAACTTCCCTCCCAACCAGCCCCTTTGAGCCCCTCTCAAAGATTTTGTCTGAAAAAACACCAACTGGAATAAGGGTAACTATTTCTATGCTGGACACCTGGGATTATGTGTCCATTTTAGAGATTTCTCAAAAAGAACCTGACTGGGATCATGGTAATTGCATCCTTTCATTTGAGGATTTAACCTCTGCATGCAAGCCAGTTGAGTCTGGTATCACAGTGTTGTTCTTGGAGTTTCCAAACCTTGAGAAAAATAATGAGGAGTTCTTGTGGCACATTAAAGACTAACAAATTTACTTGGGGCATAAGCATTCATAGGCTAAAACCCACGTCATTAGATGCATGGAGTGGAAAATACAGAGGCAGTTATAAATACACATCACATGAAAAGATACCTGCCTCTGTATTTTCCACTATATGCATCTGATGAAGTGGGTTTTAGCCCATGAAAGCTTATGCCCAAATAAATTGGTTAGTCTCTAAAGTGGCCCAAGGACTCCTCATTGTTTTTGCTGATACAGATTAACATGGCTACCCCTCTGAAACCTTGGGAGTCATCAATACTTGCTGATGAATAAACAGAGACTTTGCTTTTCTCCAAAGAAATCACTAAGGACAAGCTCCTCAGCTGGGGTAAAATGGCTTCAGGTCCACTGACTTCCATGGAGCGACACTAAATTACACAATCTGAGGAGAAGCACCCTTAATGGGTATTTCTGCTCAGAAGAATTTAGGAATTGCTAGATTAGATCACACCACTAGTCAGTTTAATCCAGTCTCCTGTCTCCAATAGTGAGGAGTAACAGCAGCAGCAGCATAAAGAAGAAGACCACTGAATTGGCCCTTTCTGGACTAACCTAAACAAGTTCCTTCCTAATCCAGCTAATTGAAAAATGGCTAAAATTATTGAGAAGATGTAAATGTCCTAATTCTATTTCCAGGTTTTCGGAATTATGTTTCCCAATTGCATATGTTGCTTCTTAATTCCCCGAGCAGATTCGAATCATGACTCCTCTAATACCTGCAACTGAGTAACTGCACAAGATAATTATGGAAGAAAACCCTGATCCCTCATAAAAATCACAGCGAATAAGTGCAAGATTCAGTCCTAAATGAAATAGAACCCTCCTGGAAATCTCTGGTGAAGTGTGAAGTCTGGAGACGTGTTTAGAAGAGCGCTGAGTTTTGTGTGCTTTTATATAGTCCCTAGGACTCCCTGGAGGATCTGCGATGTCATTTGTGGAGGACGTCCTAATTAGTTACAAAACAAACTTGATTGCCTTGCTATGTCCTCCTTTGGATGGAGCCGTTTCCCTCAGGGTTTTGATTATTGGGCTAATCACAGCCTCAGACAGCGTGACATGCACGTTGCACTTAAAATTGTATGGGCCAACTGCATTCCTCATATCATTCCACTGATTTTACTGGGGCTGCAATGAGAATGAATGTCATGGTGATTCTGAGCGGCATCAGTAGCACAACAGCCTCTGATGAAAGGAATCCAGTTTGGTCCTTTCAATTCATGCTGGTTGTGGTTCGGGGCATTGGGCAGTTCATTCTAAACCTCCTAAGAAGGAGGGAGACACTTTTCTGCATTCTTACCAGCTCCATCCCTAGTGGGTCAGATCCAATTCCCCTTGAAGTTAATGGGAATCATTCATTACTTCCAGTGTCAGGAGCTTAAGTCTGAAATTCACCCTTTGGCACGGGGGAGAGTACGATGCCTATAGACAATTGAAGTCCCTCGTTGAAATTATAAACTAGGTCTTATCAGGGACTAAAGTGGAGCATGGGCCTTTGTGATGACCCGCTGCCCAGGGGTGAATTTTACCCTGTGGTGTGTACTACTTTTTCTTTTCTTGGAAATACAACTTTCTAATGGGTCAGAGTAACATGATGGTAATGAAGTTTTTCAGCTGTGGTGTGTACTACTTTTTCTTTTCTTGGAAATACATCTTTCTAATGGGTCAGAGTAACACGATGGTAATGAAGTTTTTCAGCTTTGTGAAACAAGGTATAGGATAGGTTATCTCTGTCACATTGCCTTCTTTATACATGAGAATAATAATCGTCCAAAGGAACTGTAACTGTGTACATTTGAAACTTGTTTATGTGTTCTGAAGGGGAAAACCCCTCAATATAGAATTCAAATGGGAAAATTTTTGTTACAAGACAATTTCAGTCTGCTCAAGTGTAAATACCCACCAACTGTAAATAGCCATCACCTTCAAATAAAGAGAGTAAAAGTGCATTGCAAGACTTTCGATGGTTAATCATTGTTCACACATAGAAGAGAAGATGTTTCACTCAAAAGTTCCCCCCAAAATTATCAAAACAAAATAAAAAAAATCCAGAATGAGCCTACCTAAGAGTTACTCTCAGGTTAGTGAGGTATCTGGCAGCCATGAATGGTAAGTGACCAAACAGGTTCAGGAAATAGAGGGTAGTATTGGCATGAGTAGTCCCAAACATTGGGCTTTATTTCTGACTCTGCCAATCACTCCTGTCTGACCTCCAACTGAATGTGTCTCCGTTGACCTCCGGGGTAAACAGCTATAATTATAACTCTCCTGGTGCATTGTCTGAGGCTTCCTCTGACCTAAGCATTTCAAAGCTCTTCACAAACACTCATCAAGTGTTATACGGCCAAAGAGGTGTATTTATTATAGCCATAATAACTTTTTACTGGCATTAGATGTTCCAACATTGAAGATTAGAATGACTTTAAAAATGCATGTCAAGTTCTCAGATGTCATTCCAATACTCACTTTAGCCTCTGAAATTGTGGCTCTTGATTTTCATTACTGTACCTTTGCATACCCTTTTATATATATTTTAAAGTTTAAGGGTAGATGCTAAGTCAGCTAATAAAGATAAGGAACAAGCACAAGACAGATAGAGATAAGGTCACATTGTTGTGGGATTAGATGCGATTAATTGCAAGACTTCCCAACCTACAGAATTCTGTAAGGCTCTTTTCTGACAGAGATAACCTATCCTGTACCTCGTTTCACAACCCTGAAAGAATTCATTACCATTGGGTTACTCTGACCCATTAGAGAGATGTGTTTCCTTAAAAAGAAAAAGGAGTACACACAATGCACATGGTGACTTCATCCTAACAGGTGCGTTGACTTAAAGCAACCTTCTGATGGTTGAATTAGATATGGAGATTTACAAGGCTACCACACTCATGGATAAAAGTGAAATTGACAGACTTGTTATTCCTTTGGAGAAGTATTATCCTCATGTTTAAGAAGACACAGTGAAAGTGGATCACAACATTAGCTATTTTTTGTAATTGTTGATGCTTAGATCCAAGGATACAAACATTTTTTAACCAGACAAGTTAATAACCTTGTCTTGTAAGACAGTGTAACAGGGATTAACCTTGAGCTCAGTCTGTGGTAGGATGCGTCAGAAGAATTGGGTTGTATTTCTGTTGTTCTTTCAGTCAGTAATAAAACCAGTCATAGTGATTACTCATCCCCATACTCACCAATGCTCTTGAACTGCATTGGACAGTTCCCATTCAAGGCTTCCAAATATCCCACTGCAGCATCAGTGAAGTCAGTAGAATGGTCGTAGGAATATTAGCTGGTCCATACAGTTTTCAGAAGAAAGAGAACTACAGGTGTAATGTGCTCCTCACCCCATGTGGAGTTAGGAATAAAGTAATCATCAAAAACATAGAGGAAATAAATTCCGTGAATGCAAGGAGTTCTCAAACTTTGGTTTGTAACTATGACTGGTTTTATTGCTGACTGAAAGCTTTCTGTCAGAGAAGANCTACTCAGTTGCAGGTGTTAGAGGATTCACAATTCAAATCTACTCGGGGAATTTAGGAGCAACATATGCAATTGGGAAACATAATTCCAAATAACTGGAAATAGAATTAGGGCATTTACATCTTCTCAGTAACTTTAAGCTCAGTGGCTAGAACCCACTAAGCTTATGCCCAAATAAATTTGTTTGTCTCTAAGGTGCCACAAGGACTCCTCGTTTTTGCTGATACAGACTAACATGGCTACAACACTGAAATCACTAGCTTTAGGAAGTCCCTTAGCCATTTTTCACTTAGCTGGATAAGGAACGAACTTGTTCAGGTTNCGGCCCTTGGTAGCAGCTATTTCTCAGTAACAGCTGGGCCCTGCAGGGAGCCGCTGCTGCTTTGCTCCCCCCACACACACCCCCAATCTCTGTCCATGCTTTCTGGCCGTCATGGCTGCAAAAAAATCCCCTAGTGACCACATCTGAGTAACGCTGGATTAAATGATGAAATGAACTTTACAAATGCACATTAAGGTTTCTGATGTCATACCAATACTCAGTGATGATTCCTAGCCTCAGATTTTGGGGCTATTTGATTTTCATTCAAAAAAGTTGTATATTTCCATTTCTTTAACAAACAGTCCCTTGTAATGCTCAAGGGGCAGATGCTGAGCCACTGCACATTAGTAGAGCTCCCTCCATAGACTTCATTGACTTCCGTGTCTTAAAACTGAGCTAAGGCATTTTATGCTGCTCGGGTTAGAACCAATCCTGCTGGAGGCGTACTTTCCACTTTAAAAATTCATTCGAATAATGGCTGGAAAGCTTTCTGTCAGAGAAGAGTCTTGCAGAATTCTGTAGGTTGGTCAGTCTTCCAATTAATCGCATCTAATCCCACAGCAATGTGACCGTTGAAGAAGTTCTCTGTATCTCTATCTGTCTTGTGCTTCTTCCGTATCTTTATTAGCTGAAGTATGTCACAAGACCCAGTGCTCTTGGCCACTCATCGATAGAGATGCAGGAGCTGATGTTTCCCATTGATTTCACTGGCTCAGCATCTATCCTTAAACTTTAAAATATGTATAAAAGGGTAATGGAAAGGTACAGTACCGAAAATCAAAGAGCCCTAATTTCGGAGGCTAAAGAAATCAGGAACTGAGTAT